>QEOT01005508.1:101669-166541 GCA_003123785.1 Pterocarya stenoptera
GAGAGAGAGAGAGAGAGAGAGAGAGAGACCTGGCATGGAGGCCCGTTTTTGGAACTCTAGATCATGAGTGAAATGCAAGTCTATCAGAATCTAAGGTGGAAAGATTTCTTGCTTGCCCAATGCCCTGGAAACATATCAGTAACCCAGAGCAAAGGTTAAAAAAAAAAATATTTTTTTGAATAATAATGGACCACATTCCATTCATTAATAAGGACATACAAACTTGACTTAAAAAAAGTCAATTACAAACGTTAATAGTTTCCCAGCACATTTCTGTGATTGACATGGTCTGGTCTAGACGGCAGATCTCTAAAGACCTAAATCTAAGAGATAGCACAACTCTATCCATGACAGAGTTAACTTAACCCCGTACCCGAATAATCGGAATATGGAGCACCAACCCCACCAAAAGCACCGCCTAAGCGGAGGGGGGACCACTCCATTCGGACTAGGTCCAAAGGCACTATATTTTTAGATTTTTATTTTTCTAGAAATTAAAGACAGGACATAAATAAACTACATTTTGAAAACACTGTAGACACGAAAAAATAGTGCACAAAAACTCTGCTGGGAGGAAACCAACGGTCGATCTTGGGAAATCTAGAGTCGCTGGCTTAGGAACAACCGCACGTTGCAGCGGCAGAGGGCACCTTGTTGCGCATGAGGGCGACGCGCTGGTGAGCTCCAAATTTATAGACCCGCACGTGCGGGTTATGCTCCACTCTGATTGGGGCTGCATTTGGTGGTCGTGAAGATCGGCGGTTGGGCAACCTCTCGTGGGGTGCGTGTTGGCTATAGAGTGTTGGAAAGTCTCGATCGGCGATCCCCCTTTATTTGGCCTGAAAAAATAGAAAAATAAAATAAAAAAAAACTACAATAAGAAAACAGACGGGTATAGGAGAAGAGAGGGAGAGGGAAGGAGCGAGGGGGGAAAGGAGCTGAAGCTCACACCCCCTCAAATCTGATTATGAAGTTTAGGGGAGTTTAGAGTGAAGGGAGAGAGTCTAGAGAGAAAACCAAATTGATTGTTGAGATCGAGGGCCCTGCACACGCACTTTTGAGCAAAGGTTAAAAATATGGGTCCTTCTAGAGTCACCGCAGGGGGCTCCCGCTCGGAGCTCCTGCTAGTGTCATTTGATATGTGTTTTTTTTTTTTCATTTTTTATATACATTTTTTAAATACTTTTTTAACAAAAAAAATTCCCAACGGGAAGACTAATATTATCCTAAAAATATTAGGCACATATAAGAAGTCACAGGAAAGCTAAATCCATGGATTAGCTAAAAATTAAATCCATTGAGTATTTAGCTATTAGAGAACAAAATATGATCACAATGGATTAGCTAAATTTCAAATAATTGGACTTAAGCTACAATGACTTTCAAAATATTTTTCATATTTTATCAATTATTTCTCTTTCCTCTTTCTTATCTACTTCATATGAAACAAGATTAATTTAATTAGAATATGATTAGTAATTCACATATACTAGGTAGAATGATAAAATATGATAAAATAAAATAAATTAATAATTAAAAAAATTAAATATTTTTTAAAGTAATATTATTTTTTTACTATATAATGAAAAAATGAATAATCTAATGTGGAAATTTAATGTGAATGGCATAATTAAAATCAAATTCATCTCATATTATTTTATTGTTATATAATGAAAAAATTATTATTCTAATGTGGGAATAGGAATAGCCAAAGCCAAATTCATCTCACATTAGTTAAAAATATCCTTTAACTTTGGTTAATCCATTAAGAGTGCTCTAACCTAGAGCAAAGGTTAAAAATATTAAGCACATATAAGAAGTCACAGAAAAACAAATAGATAGGAAAGAGAGTTCTTAATATGGCAAGGCTGTACACTTGCGAAAGCTTAACCTCATTAGATACGCCATCAATGTACGTACAACATGTGTAACTAGATGGGTGTTTTGCACATTTTAATGAAGCTTTATTACTTGTGTGTGTGTAACTAAGACATTCTTGGTCAGTTGAGCTCGACCCATTTTACGTGATCTATCCTATATTATAAGAAAATTACTTATTTGTGATTAATTATTTTCAATGAAATGACTATTTCTTGTTAAAATAAGTATATTTTTTTTATAAAAAAAAAAGAGTCTATTTTCATCACAAATAGTCATTCTCGTTACAAATGATTGGAGTGCTAGCTACTTGGAATGTAAATGGACAACAACTATGATTCTTGGTCAGCTGAGCTCGACCCTTTTTATGTGATCTATCCTAGTTGGAGTATATATGGACAACATTTGTGATCCTTTTGATCCCATGCTGTCAAATTAATACCTTCTTTTTTTACCTCATCATAAATTCTGAACCATCAAAATGCACCACATATTTTTTTTCAGCAGTGTTTTTGCTTTTGCTTTTCTGCACAATGACCTGTCAATGCCCATCATCTTTTCTTTTCACATTTTTTATCCTGCCATTAACTTTGCTCCTGCACATATTTTTCTCCTTTCATTCCTTGACCCAATAGTCTTGCCACCCTAGCTTTGGACTGATAGCTTATGGTCTGGTCCGTCTATAAGCATAATCTGTCCGGTCCGATCCAGCAAAAAGGTTGGACCGAAATTTTCGATCCATGACCCCCTGGACCGATTACCATCCTAGGACTCCTAACCGGGTCTCTCAATTTCTTCATGATTTGATGACAAATTTAGATATAAAGTCTCCAAAATCAAGAAAAAGAAATCCTATAACTTTCTATTCCCAATGTTGAAATTGACAAATTTTTTCATATAGAAGATTTTTTTTTTACTGGCACTTGGTGTTCGAGAACAAAGTTTCGATTAATTCTGGAGGTGCACAGACCCTCAACAAGGAGTTTTCAACAACTGCATGTCAGGTAATTTAAGAAAAAATTTTCTCAATCCAATGACCCTTAGGAATTGTTTGCATTTTAGAAGATTTGAACTTTAAACTTAGAGTATACCACCAAAACCAAGGCTCTTACCACTTGAGCCAACTCTAGGGGTTCCACATGAACCCATATTATAATACAATCCATATATTACTTTTCTATTCCAGCCCCCGGTCCTAACATATATAAAGGACTTGAATCCCCAAGGTATAGTGCATTAAATAAGAAAAATGGAAGTTACAAAATCCATATGATATCTTACTAGTGATTAGCCAAATTCATGCATATTCCACCATGACATAAACAGAGTGACTTACATTATACTGTATAGAATTTTATACCAAAGCCTTCATTCCATTTGTAACCACAGCAGGTGGATCTGAAGGCTTAAGGCCAAGAATAGGTCTTTCCAATGGTGCAGCATATTTCACAAAAGGGTCATCCAAAAGCTGAGCAGCTATAGGACGATGGATTGGATTGCGTTGCAAGCATTGCCTAACAAAATCCTTTCCATCATCTGCGAGGTGATCTGGAATCACTGGGAGTTCCTTGCTATTCCCAATCTTAAACATGACAGCAATCTGCAGACAACAACACGCATATATATATATATATATCAGATAGAAGATAAAAAAGCATTAACACCCAGAGTCTAAAACAATTACTGAGGACTGCGCTTCCAGTATATGAGACTATTACTCGCACACCCATGCGATATGAGGGGAAAATAGTTAATTTTTAATTCAATTCAATTTGTAATGTTGTTTATGACCTTTTTATTTTTCTAAGCAAGCAAATTTCTATTGGAAACGGAAAGAATGATACATGAGGAGGGGTGGGGCTCCCCAACAAACGCCCTAGTACAATAACCACAGTGCAAAATTGGTGAAAAAAAGAAAAATAAAACGGATTTTGGGACCAATTTCTTGGTTCCCACCCAAGCCCTACAAAGAGGGCGCTGTTTTAAAATATGGTAGTTAGCAATTTGCAAAGTCATGCGAACTATGGAACCATCGCCGATGGGGGTCCTTCGTTGGAAGCGGTGAGAATTGCAAGTACACTGCAGTTTGTTGTCTTGAGATGTTTTTTGGAAAGATTCATAGTCCGTTTTTCAAGATCATCGGTTAGGAAAAGTGATAATATAGTTAAAAGCACGGCATGAGATGGACTGATCTGAGCCAATCATCTGTCTTCTCGCGCATCTGTGGTGGAGCGTGGCAACCACGTGCTGGTGGTAGGGAGGCGAGGCAGGGTAGATCTGGGAGATCTCGGAGTGGGGAATCTGCTGGTATGACGCGTATAACCAGCAGAGGCGTCGTGGCATGACGGCGCATGAAGACCACGCATAGAAACAAACCGCGCGTGAGGGCCATGAGCAGAGCTCTTTGGTGCAGTTCCGCTCCGTCCTAGTAGATCAGAGGCTGTAGAATGGTGTGGTGGGGCGCGTGTCGACTGATGGCAGCCGAAATGCAATAGCTCTAACCAAGTGGAGGGGGAGTAAAAAAATACTACCATAAAAGTTTATACACAGTGCGGTAATGGATAGGGAGAAGAGATGAGGGAGAGTTTCTCTCTCTAAACTGGAGAATTTGCATTGGGTTTATAACCTGATTGTGAAGTTATTTGAACATGACTTTCTTCGCTTACTATTTTTAACGCAATATATACAAATGAAAGAAGACAAAATGTTAAAGATGAAAGGAGATAGAGTTTTCAACTTTTAAAATTCCATGACCAACAAAATTATTTTACATTTATGTTCATTTAACACATAAATGGTTGACATGACTCAACCAAAAGGAAATGGAAATTAAGGCATGTTTTGACAGGCAAAGGATTCTTAGAATTTCAGAACTTCTCATAATTTTATTTCCAAACATTACTCAAATATAAAACTTTTCAATTTCAAATTTTTAATTTTTTCCTTTAACCATTACCTAATCGTTATATAAACACAAAAACCAATACATGTGATACCCCATATGATAAGAGGATAAGGTAGGTGGCGTATAAGATCTCACATTGTTTGAAAATAAGAAATTCTTGCTCTTTATAACATTCTAATGAGCCTCCAACTATATCATTGACTAGTCCTTTTAAAGTATAGGTCATGTGGTTTGGACCTTCTATTGGAGCGCTACAAATAGTATCAAAATCTATTCCAATCAGAAATATAGACTTGAGCCGTGCCAACTACGATAGGCTGGCTCGACAAGAATGTCGGGGACTTAAGGGGAGAGATTGTGATATCTCATATAATAAGAATAAGAGTAGGTAGTGTATGAGATTCCACATTGCTTGAAATAAGAAGTTCTTGCTTTTTATAAAGTTCTAATAGGACCCCAGTTATATCATCAACTAGTCTTTTTGGAGTATATGTCATGGTTTGGGTCTTCTATTTTTTACCAATTTCAAAATAAAACACAAAAATCAATATAATTTTTATAAATTTCAAAACAAAAATTATATTAAAAAATTATATCCAAACAATTTTTTAACTTTATAATATTTTTATTGAACTTTTTCTCTTATTTCCCAAAACTCAATAAAATATTCTCGCTCAAACTATTTCACTACCATTCACAATATTTTAAAATACTCCAAGTGTCCAGACATGCCTATAATATTAATTCTTAAACCAAACTTATTATTGAATACCTTGCCTTGTCCAATGTCCACCCCTCTCAAAACATTGTCGCTTTTTCTCCATTGAATTTTGCATGAAATAATGTGTTTTACTTGCACGATCACTCATAATTTACATCTATTGTCTGCTAAGATTTGGAACGAATATATTGAACAATTGTGCACAATTCACATTATTGGTTGCTCAAGTCTGAGCCAATCTACATTTACACTTATTTAAACACAAAATATCCTAATTCTTGTGAGCGTCAAAGTCATCTTATGAGTGTCAAACCAATAGCGGTGACTATAAGAGTTGAGGGTGCTCCAAATTTGAGATGGCCCCAAAAGGATAAAGTGTACCCAAGGTGTGGATCAGCTTGGCGAGCCTGTTCACACACTATTATGTTGGCAGCTGATCCTAATAACGAGAGGTTCCCAGCTATCGTGCTGACCCAAGCTAAAATAAGCCATGCCTTTTTCTCATCAGCTGCGGAAATTGTAGCTGCAGATGCTGCCACTCTTCCTCCAAGTAAGAGAACTGCATGGTAGAAGCTAGCATGAGTTATGCAATCCCCATAAAAATAGTTTAAAATGGCCTTTATAACGCTAGCTGATCAATAATGGTTTAGATCAGGGATATATAGCCATGTAATCATAAATCAATAGTATAGAGATTTTTCCCCAAACGGAAAGAACTCAGCATTGGTATGAATCTTTAGAACACGCACAACAAATAACATACATACAGTACCAAGTTTAAAACGTATCACCCAACTTGTAAGTCAATTCAGTTGGATAAAAAGTTGTTTAAATAATTATTTCGATTTTGTTTTTATTCCAAGAAAATCTCAAGTTTTTACAAGGGACAATCGAAAACACAAAGCATGTAATGAAAAGGGTAAATTCTTGTATTGGTCCATGAGGTTTTGTTTAATTTGAAGTGGTTTTTAGGGTTCATTTTTCAAGAACAATGATGAAATGGATGACACAAAAATACATGGAAGAAATCCAACAGCACACCAGTTGGTACGTTTGAAGCCAAATTTGACAAGATGAGTATGATAATGGCCAGGACTGCTATCCCACTAGCCCGATCAATTTGCGCATAGGGCTCCATTAAGTCCCATAGAGTACTTGGGATGCCAGTTTTGTTGAAGCCATCAACAGTGATAAACATTCCGCAGAAGAAAATTAAAAGCAAATAGGAGACCTGGCAATGAACAGAAATAGACTTCAGATATAACTCTCGAACAAGCAATCCACGTTCCTTATCTACTACAAGGTATGCTCTAATATTTTCAATTTCCACCAATAGTTGAAGGGAAAAATAAGAAGAAGAAGAAGAAAGAGCATAATGTTAACAGATTATACCTTTGCAAGGCATGGCCTAGCATCCTTGAAATCAAGAACCACGAGAGCAAGTGCAGCAGTAATTGCAGTCCATGACATATTCAGACCCATAAGCAAAGCAATCAACATCCCTATCGTGACAAGGTAAACGCATGACTTCCACATCCTTTTGCATTTCAAGGTCCAATCTTCATTTCCTTCCGAAGGGTGTACAGAAAGTGCCTCTCTTAGTCTCTCCACTGATGCAGCATTGTGTGAAGTAGTGGTTTCTTCCCTTTTCTGAGACGATGCATCATTTGCCACTTCTATTGATGCATTAGAATTTCTCGCGGACTCCAACATATCACTATGGACACTGTGGATATCATTCTCACTGGGAGTTAATCGGTTTCTAATGGTCTCAACGTGGCCCATGTTCCTATTTATGTTGGGAGGGCTTTGCATATTTATAGCTTCCATTGTAGACTTCCATTCCTGAGAACTCGGGGATGTAAAATGTGACATGGTGGCTGGTGAAAAGCGATGAGAATTCAGGTCCTCCTCCGCAACAACTTCTATAGCCGCATCTTCTTCATCTTTTGGAATAGATAGCGACCTCCAGTACATGCATATAAGAATTAGACAGTTGGCAACAACTCCCAAGAGCATCGCAGGGAGAATGCCGATTAGAAAATTCCCGAAAGATATCTTACTCTGAACAGCTATAACCAAGTTTTGGGGGTTGCCAATTGGAGTTGCTGAAGACCCAATATTCGCACTAGATGCCAGAGCAAGAAGGAAAGGATGAGGTGGGAGATTATGTTGCCATGCAATTTTCAAAACAAACTCGGTCAAAACTACGCAGGAGGTATCATTAGTGAAAAGCGCACTTGAAATGGCAGAAATCAGGCAGATTCGGAAAATTAAGTCCTTTGGTCCTTTACTCTTCCATGAGATCAACTTTCCCAAGTACTTGAACATATCAGCCCTTTCGAGATAGACACTGAGAAGCATTGTCCCAAAGAGGAGACCAAGTATTGGGAGATCAATTGCTTCATATGCTTGCGTTGGAGTTATGATTCGGAATATAACCATCAGCATGGCCCCCAAGAGGGCCCCTGCAGGCCTCCCAATTGGTAGAAAAGGAACTGCGGGGAAAACAGCCAAAACCCAGAAGATTGCGAAAGCAAGAGAGCCTAAAACCACATTCACAGAAGTAGCCAATGCCATCTTTTCGGCTTGGTAAGCAACTGCCATAACCCAGAAGATTGCGAAAGCAAGGGAGCCTAAAACCACATTCACAGAAGTAGCCAATGCCATCTTTTCGGCTTGGTAAGCCAAAAAACTCTACAGCTCCAAGGGCTCAATATATTAGTGAAATTCCACAGCTGACGCCATCTTACCATAAACAACTGAAAAATAAATTTCTGTGGAGAATTCCGACACTATAATACATTAAGCGCACTAACATGATAGCAAAATTAATTGAAGAACTGCGACCAAACAGCTGGAAGGTAAAGACTAAGCTCAAAAAAATTCTAGGAAGATACGCATGCAGATATGTTGCAACTTCGAATACTCTAGTTAATAAACTAACAGAAAATAAGCCCATGGTCAAGTGATACAAGAGATCGACAAGTTCAACTAGCACTAACAATCTAGATTTTTCCTGTTTCTTGTTCTTTTATCTAGAACTGCTCAAGAGAAGAACCCAGGATTCATATTGAAAGCAAAATCCAGCCGAAATGAATGTTTGAATTTTTCTGTTTCCGAGGCACGTCAAATGTTCTCAGTTTGATATATAATGAAATAGTTCGTTAATGAAATAACAGCCAATAAATAGTAATAAAATAGACTAAAAAATATCTGTATTCCCAAACGAACTGATTGTAAGGGAACATTTCGCACATAACACTGATCGACAAGACTTGGTTCGTCAACAAAACGTATTATTCAGCTAATCTCAGTGAGATTCCGAACTGAGACTCAGAAAACCAGAATATCCAGAATCAGAAGTTTTCTACATACATTAAGAAATGTGAGGGAATGGATAAGAAGTCAACATATATTAAGCCACTCTTTAATTTCACAAGAGGTTTGAGACGGCATGACTCGCACACAAGTCAAAATCTATAGGTAGTGAAGTGCGATTTCGATGGCCGTTTCGGTGGATTTCTAAGCTAAATCCCAAGAGACAATTTCTAACCTGAGATTGAGGAACTAAGATATCACATTCAACTTCTGAACCGAACAAAGCGGGAGTTGAAATAATCTGCAACTTTCAAAATTTAACAAGTGTCATCTGCGTGTAAAAGTGGAAACTTGTATTCAGCTTCTGCCTCCTGCTTTGGGATTCGATGCATGTATTAGATTGCACTGAAAGTTTTCAGAGTAGAAAGCAAGAAAGTAGTTGAAACAAAACCGCCTAATTATAAATGGAGCCTCAGGGACGAGTGGCTCACGACTTCTTTGGAAAAGGCAGAAGAAAAAGGTTAAAAAACTTTTCGTCACACGTCATGTTGGTGGCCAAGTGTTTTTTTGTTCCTTTTTTCAAGTGGGCCGGTGTTCAGTTGGGTTGTATGTTAGCTCTGGGAGCACTAAAAAATAACAGTTAAATTTAAATTTTAGTTAACAGATGAATTAGATTTTAATTATTTCATTGGCGTCGAATTTTTACATTGAATTATTTATTTATTTATTATATAATAAAAAAATAATATGAGATAAATTTATTTTTATTTATTTCATTCACATCAAATCTTCATATTGAATTATCTATTTCTTCATTATATAATAATAAAATAATAATAATTTAATTTTTTTAATTTTTAATTTTTTAATTTTATCATATTTTATCATTCTACCGATTATATGTTAATTATTAATTATATTTTAATTAAATTATTAATTAAAAAATCATATTTTCAATAGTTATTTAATACTTATAACCACAAATTATTAGTTAAAAAATCATATTTTCAATATTCCTTGGTGGAGTGATCGGAAATATTCTTGGATAGCCCAATGGGTTGTCTTTTCCCTTCTTTCAAGTGTAGGAATGACAATGGAGAAGTTAGAGCATGTTTCTAACCATGTAGGTACACTACTATATGCTGCAATTGATCTCCCAATACTTGGTCTCCTCTTTGGGACAATGCTTCTCAGTGTCTATCTCAAAAGGGCTGATATGTTCAAGTACTTGGGAAAGTTGCTCTCATGGAAGAGTAAAGGAGCAAAGGACTTCATTTTCCGAATCTGCCTGATTTTTGCCATTTCAAGTGCGCTTTTCACTAATGATACCTCCTGCATAGTTTTGACCGAGTTTGTTTTGAAAATTACGAGGCAACATAATCTCCCACCTCATCCTTTCCTTCTTGCTCTGGCATCTAGTGCCAATATTGGGTCTGCAGTAATAAAACACATAAACAATAAAATGAAATGCACTCAAGGTGCTTGAGGAAATGACACAACCAGAGAGAAAAATTTCCTTCGTATATTTGTTTCTTCACACACACTGTTCATTACATCTGTGTACTATTTATATTAGAGAACTATCCAAAGAATGAGATTACATTAACGGTTCAGATTTACACAAGGATTGAAAAATGTATTCTAGACCTAGGACACTTGTAGCTCTTTCATTTGTTCTCTTGAAGATGCTCTTGGCAGATGCTCTTTTGTAGCCGTTGTGCATGAGTGCGTTGTCTGCTGCTGGCCGTGGTGTGTGCTGTCTGGTACAGCAGTGTGGGTGTTAGCTTTGCCATGCGCATTACCATGCGTTGTGGCTATAGAATTTGTAATTGCTTCAATAGCCCCCCGCTAGTCAAGCGGCACCGGAGAGATGGTGAGGCTTGATCGAAGTAGCTGAAACTGAGCACTTGAGAAAGGCTTGGTAAAAATATCTGCAATTTGATCTTTAGTGGAAACAAATGAGACTTTAAGGGTTTTGGCAGCTACACGTTCACGCACAAAGTGATAATCTAAGGCCAAGTGCTTGGTGCGAGAGTGCAAAACAGGATTAACGGAAAGATAAGTGGCACCTAGATTATCACACCATAAAATGGGAGGGGTGGGCAGGAAAATGCCAAGTTCACCAAGAAGAGATTGCAACCATAGTAGTTCACATGTCGTATTTGCTACTGCCTTATACTCAGCTTCAGTCGAGGATCGAGCAACCGTGGGTTGCTTTTTGGACCCCCAGGATACAAGGTGCGAACCAAGATACACACAGAATCCACCAGTGGATCGACGATCATCTGGACAACCGGCCCAGTTAGCATCAGAAAAGGCTGATAAATTAAAGGAAGACGAAGGTGAAGTCCAAGATGAGGAGTGTGACGTAAGTAACGAAGTATGCATTTAATGGCCTGCCAGTGAGGAAGCCTAGGACAATGCATGAATTGACAAACTTTGTTAACTGCAAACGATATGTCAGGGCGGGTAAAGGATAAATACTGAAGACTTCCTACTGTGCTACGGTAAAGCCGTGGGTCTTCAAATGAAGACCCATCAAGGGCAGTGAGTTTTTCAGATGTAGACATAGGAGTCGAGACAACCTTTGCGTTATGCATGTTGGTTTTTTTAGGAGATCTGAGATGTATTTATGCTGAGATAGGAACAGACCACCAGAGTTTCTAATAACCTCAATTCCTAGGAAGTAATGCAAGCAACCTAGGTCTTTCACTGGAAATGAATTGTGCATGGTAGAAATAAACTCAAATATCAATTGCTTACGAGAGCCAGTGACGATAATGTCATCGACATAAATAAGAACATAAATTAAATCAGAGCCATGACAATATATAAACAATGAGGAATCTGATTTAGAGGCAAAAAAACCAAGAGACAACAATTTATTGCTTAATTTTGAAAACCAAGTCCGAGGGGCTTGTTTGAGACCATAGAGAGACTTACAGAGGTTGCAAATGTGTGTGGGATGATCAGGATTTGTGAACCCCGGCGGCTTTTGCATATATACAGCTTCCTCCAAGTCACCGTGCAGGAACGCATTCTGAATGTCCAACTGGCGTAGGGGCCAAGACAAGGTGACAGAAATGGATAGGATGGTTCGGATGGTCACTGGTTTGACCACAGGACTGTAAGTCTCTGTGAAATCGACCCCCGCTTGCTGATGGAACCCTTTAGCAACTAGGCGAGCTTTTCACCGTTCAAGAGTTCCATCGGCAAGACGTTTGGTCTTTAGGACCCACTTGCAGCCGAGGATGTTGAGGTTGGAGTCGTACGGGATGAGATCCCAGGTGCGGTTGAGAAGCAGGGCATCAAACTTGGCGGCCATAGCAGCGCGCCACGCGGGAAATTTTGTGGCCTCAGTGAAGGAGGATAGTTCCTCCGGAATCATAGAGGAAGTGGAAGTGGTTAGGTGAAGGGAGGGGTGTCGCGTAGGCCATGGAATAGTACCATCGAGGCGACGGAGGGGTCTATGGACATTGTTGCGGGACCTCGTGACCATGGAGTGAATAGGAGGTGCCTCAGGAGGGGAAAGAGATGCCGTATGTTGATTTGGTCTGTGAGATGGAGATAATGGTGGTGTAGAGGAGGGAGGTGCGCGAATGATCGAAGAAGGAGGTGCTACGGGTTGGTGTTGTGTTGAAGGGGAAGACGATGCCCTATCTGAGGAGGAAGGTGTTGTGGCGGGCTGGGTTGATCTGTGAGGAGGTATGTGCCGAGAGCTGAAGGGTTGCGGGCCTGGGTCTATAGTGGGCCGAGGATTGCCGTGAGGTGAGGTTGGAAATGTGTTTTGTAGAAGGGTGAGAGGTGAGGTTTGTGGGCTTGGTAAGGGAGTTGGGAGAGAATTCCCGTGAGAAGATTGGTGTGTGGGCCGTGAGTTGTGAGAGGCAAATGGGAATGTGTCTTCATAGAATTGAACATCACGTGAAATATAGAGTCTTCCCGTGGGTATGTGGAGACAAAAATACCCTTTGTGATCTGGACTATAACCCAAGAAAACACATGGTTTGGATCTCAAATCCATTTTGTGACGATTAAATGGCCTCAAGTTGGGCCAACAAAGGCATCCAAAAGTGCGTAGAAAGGTATAATCAGGGAGTTGATTAAAAATTAATTGAAAGGGAGATTTGTTTTCAAGTGTTGGTGTAGGCATTCGATTTATAAGAAAGACTGCGGTTGAGAAGGCTTTGGCCCAATATTTTTGCTGGGCAAAGGAATGGGCCAAAAGTGCTAGCCCAGTTTCAACAATGTGACAGTGTCGCCTCTCAACGGTGCCATTTTGGGCATGAGTGTAGGGACACGTCACCCGGTGTTGAATGCCATAATTTGAAAGATTTTGTGTAAGGGCCAAAATTCGCCACCCCCATCAGTTTGAACCGAAGCAATATTAGAAGAAAAGAAATTGGTGACATATTTATAAAACGCAAGAAACATAGATGATACATCTGATTTTGCTAATAGTGGAAAAAACCAAATGTATTTCGAATAATCATCAACGACAGATAGATAAAAATGACAACCATGAGACGACGGCACAGGTGCCAATCCCCAAACATCTAAAAATAAAAGACTAAAAGGCTTAATAGAGCGAGATGGAGTAGGCAGATGAGGTAAAGTGTGTGATTTGGCTTGAGGGCAAGAGTGACAGGGGGACATCCGGTTGTGAGTGGTGAAGGGAAGTTTGAATTTTTTTATGGTGAAGGTAGTTGTTTGTGGGTTGGGATGGCCAAGGCAAGAATGCCATGTTTGAGTAAAGGTTTGTTCACCGATCATTGCTTGAGGGGAGAGAGAAGGTTGTGAAAGTGTCTTGTGCACCGAAATACCAGTGGGAAGCTCATACAATCCATTCCTAACTTTGCCTTGAAGAAGTGTTGCCCGGGTTCGCAAACCCTTCACAGAAAAGGAATTAGAGTGAAACTCAAAAAACACAGAGTTATCAAGGCAAAACTGGCGTACAGAAAGTAGATTACGCGTAATAGATGGCACATGAAGTAGATGTTTAAGAATAAAATTTCTAGAAGATGAGGGGAAGTAAGCTGAACCATTATGGCGTATGGGAAGAGTAGAGCCATCCCCAATGCTGACTTGGTCAGGGCCTTGGTACGATGCAGCGTCAAGATTGAGGTTGGCGAAGTCATTGGTAAAATGGTTCGTCGCCACTGTATCTGGGAACCACATGTTGAGGTTCGGAGCTTACTGAGGCAGAGAGGTATAATGAGCAGCAAAAGAAGCAAGTGCAGGGGCTTGATGTGCCATGTTCAGACGTTGATAACATGCTGCTGCCGAGTGACTAGCTTTATTGCATATTTGACATATCGTGCGATCAAAGGGACGATTTGAGGGCTGGTTGAAGGCCCCACGGTGCCCACCACGTCCACGTCGACCCCTGAACTGGTTTCCCCTGCCTCGGTATGAACCGGTATTGAGAGGAGTCTGTCGAGCAGTAGAGTTTGCTGCAAGAGAGGTACCTGAAAGTAGAGCATTAGTTTGATGAGCAAGCCGACTCTCATGGTTTAGGAGGTAACTGAAGACCTGAGGAGGAGAAAGAGGTTTAGGCCGTGTGGTTAGGGAAGTGACGATGGAGTCAAAGTCAGTTCCAAGGCTGGCTAAGAGATAAATAATAAACTTTGAGTTGGAGAGTGTTTGACCAGCAGCGGCAAGAGTAGAGGATAGGGAGGTTGCTTTGTGAAAGTAAGTGGAGCTGGAGTCGGATCCCTTTTTCAACGTAGCAAGTTGGTATTGGGTTTGCATTATATGAGCAGAGGATTGAGCTGAAAACATTGTCTGAAGAGTAGACCAAACAGCAAAGGAGGTGGTGCACGATAAAACCTGGGCAAGGATATTTTCGGACAGAGAGGCATTTATGGCCGAGATGATCAACTGGTCTTGTAAGACCCAGTTGGTGTGTGCGGGGTTGGGAGAACCAGCAATGGTGGAGGGAGGTGCAGGGATGGAGCCATCCACATAGCCGAAGAGACGATGCCCCTTCAAGAATGGTTCAATCTGCGCTTTCCACAGTAAGTAGTTATCGATTGTTAACTTGATGCTGATGAAGTGGGTAGAGGAAGTAATGGTGATGGGGTTGAAGGAAGGTGGTGGGGAGGAAGAAGCAGAGGAAGAATAAGAAGAAGAAGGAGAAAAAATTCCTGGGTTGGCCATGGAAGAGGGACGCGAGTTCTAGAGGGCTTTGGATACCATAATAAAACACATAAACAATAAAATGAAATGCACTCAAGGTGCTTGAGGAAATGACACAACCAGAGAGAAAAATTTCCTTCGTATATTTGTTTCTTCACACACACTGTTCATTACATCCGTGTACTATTTATATCAAAGAACTATCCAAAGAATGAGATTACATTAACGGTTCAGATTTACACAAGGATTGAAAAAGGTATTCTAGACCTAGGACACTTGTAGTTCTTTCATTTGTTCTCTTGAAGATGCTCTTGGCAGATGCTCTTTTGTAGCCGTTGTGCATGAGTGCGTTGTCTGCTGCTGGCCATGGTGTGTGCTGTCTGGTACAGCAGTGTGGGTGTGAGCTCTGCCATGCGCATTACCATGCGTTATGGCTGTAGAATTTGTAATTGCTTCAATATTCAGCAACTCCAATTGCCAACCCCCAAAACTTGGTTATAGCTGTTCAGAGTAAGATATCTTTCGGGAATTTTCTAATCAGCATTCTCCCTGCGATGCTCTTGGGAGTTGTTGCCAACTGTCTAATTCTTATATGCATGACTGGAGGTTGCTATCTATTCCAAAAGATGAAGAAGATGCGGCTATAGAAGTTGTTGTGGAGGAGGACCTAAATTCTCATCGCTTTTCACCAGCCACCTTGTCACATTTTACATCCCCGAGTTCTCAAGAATGGAAGTCTACAATGGAAGCTATAAATATGCAAAGCCCTCCCAACATAAATAGGAACATGGGCCACGTTAAGATCATTAGAAACCGATTAACTCCCAGGGAGAATGATATCCAGAGTGTCCATAGTGATATGTTGGAGTCCGCGAGAAATTCTAATGCATCAAAAGAAGTGGCAAATGATGCATCTTCTCAGAAAAGGGAAGAAACCACTACTTCACACAATGTTGCATCAGTGGAGTTATGATTCGGAATATAACCATCACCGACAATGCGTTTAACTTTTCGTCACACGTCATGTCGGTGGCCAGCTGCCCTAGTCTCAACCCAAAATTCAAAAGATCAAACAAAAATGAGTTTAGCTTGCAGAGCTTGGGTAGTGGCAGCAAGCATAGCAACTGTGGAGACCCTGAAAGACCAAGGAGTTTGCAGGTGGAACTTTGTCATAAGATCAATGCAACAGCATGCCAAGAACAACATCGGGTCCTACTATCAGGCCAAGAAACTCTCTGCTCAGACTTCTTCTGCTATTTCTAATCAGATGAAGCGGTCTAAGGAGGAGTCAGTGAGAAAAGTCATGGACTTGAGCTGCTGGAGTCCCAGCACAACCAGTTTCATTAAACGTAAGCAAACCGCACCGTTTCACTTGACACGTTGGATGGGTGCTCAAACGACTTACGCAGATCGCTTGCATTCAGCTTTTTCCTTTTTTAAGTGGGCCGGTGTTCTTTTTTTCTTGGCAAAGTGGGCCAGTGTTCAGTTGGGTTGTATGTTAGCTCTGGGAGCACTAAATAATCAAAGTTAAATTTAAATTTTAGTTAACAGATGAATTAGATTTTAGTTTTTTCATTCGCGTCAAATTTTTACATTGAATTATTTTTTTATTTATTATATAATAAAAAAATAATATGAGATAAATTTATTTTTATTTATTCCATTCACATCAAATCTTCATATTGAATTATCTATTTATTCATTATATAATAATAAAATAATATTAATTTAATTTTTTTAATTTTATCATATTTTACCATTCTACCGATTATATGTTAATTATTAATTATATTCTAATTAAATTATTAGTTAAAAAATCATATTTTCAATAGTCATTGAATTCTTATAACCACAAATTATTAGTTAAAAAATCATATTTTCAATATTCCTTGGTGGAGTGATCGGAAATATTCTTGGATAGCCCAATGGGGTTGTCTTTTCCCTTCTTTCAAGTGTAGGAATGGCAATCGAGAAGTTAGAGCATGTTTCTAACCATGTAGGTACACTACTATCTACTTAAACATTTCATCCAGGAGGGGAGCTTCTCAGTGACCAAGTTGGAGAGGAAAAAGACTTCTGCTGCGTGTCTGAGTACACGCATGGTCAACTGAGTGTCCTATAACAGGAATGAAATAGGATCTACATGTGTGTTGGTTATCGTTGAAGAGGGATGAAGACAGGATTTCAGTCTTCCGTCATTGTTTGAGATTAATGTTAGAAATTTTGGTATGTCCTTTGTTCCTTATATGCTTTACGCTGTGTACTGCTGCTCTATTTGGAGCAACTGTGACTAATAGATTATGTGGCCAAAGATTATTTTAAGTCGTTCCTTTACAGGATGTCTTCAGACTTCTGGACATATAAATTTGTTTACAATGTAGTATTTAGTGACTTAACAGTACCATACTTGCCACGAAAAAACAAACTTAAGCGCACTATGGTTTCATTCTCTATTAGTGGGGAATTAGAGCTTTTGAATGGAAACACCACGCTGACCTATTAGGAAAGAGAAGCTGAGGTGATAGATTATGTGGAATGCAATCTATTTATGACTAGCAGGCTATCTGGCCTATAATTAATCCAAAGTGCTTCTTTTCTCCAGTTAATCTATTTGTGGGAGGTTGGTGACTGTTGGCTTCTATCAATTTGATGCAAGAAATTTCAATCTTAGTGAGTTTACGGGCACAAGAGTGATGCTGAATAAAAAGGAGACTGATCGAGCAGCATTCAAAGGATTGAAGCAAGGACTTTCAACATTTGAGGGTGAATTCTCCCTAACCTGAGGAGATTAGGAATGGTAAGGAGGATTTTGGGAAAGGAGAAATTAGCACATTGCAAGAGAAGAAGGCCCTGAGCCCAAGCAATGGTTCAAAACTCCGCATTGATGCCCTTAGGGCTATCAGACTGGGGGAATTTCCACTTTAATTGCTAGAGGTGCAATTGTGAAAAATTCCTTACTGAGAGCCTGTGCATCCCCAAGATTAGTTGGCACTTTGTCCCGGACACCCTGTGCCGTGATTGAGAGACAAACCTCCATGAGGGATCTAACCATTATTGCAATTATTCAAGTCTTCAGAAATAATTAAGAAGTGCCAGATTGTGTAAGAGTGGAAGTTAGAAAACTTTTTCACATTGAAAGGTCTGCTCAGAAGAATGATGGTACACTCTCAACTTGAGTGAGATTTGAACATGCATGTGAAAATCTCAAGTTTTTAAAAGGGAGTATGGGAACAATCGAAAACACAAAGCATGTAATGAAAAGGGTAAATTCTTGTATTGGTCCACGAGGTTTTGTTTAATTTCAAGTGGTTTCCAGGGTTCATTTTTCAAGAACAATGATGAAATGGATAACACAAAAATACATGGAAGAAATCCAGCAGCATACCATGCAGTTGGTAGGCTTGAAGCCAAATTTGACAAGATGAGTATGATAATGGCCAGGACTGCTATCCCACTAGCCCGATCAATTTGCGCATAGGGCTCCATTAAGTCCCATAGAGTACTTGGGATGCCAGTTTTGTTGAAGCCATCAACAGTGATAAACATTCCGCAGAAGAAAATTAAAAGCAAATAGGAGACCTGGCAATGAACAGAAATAGACTTCAGATATAACTCTCGAACAAGCAATCCACGTTCCTTATCTACTACAAGGTATGCTCTAATATTTTCAAGTACCACCAATAGTTGAAGGGAAAAATAAGAAGAAGAAGAAAGAGCATAATGTTAACAGATTATACCTTTGCAAGGCATGGCCTAGCATCCTTGAAATCAAGAACCACAAGAGCAAGTGAAGCAGTAATTGCAGTCCATGACACATTCAGACCCATAAGCAAAGCAATCAACATCCCTATCGTGACAAGGTAAACGCATGACTTCCACATCCTTTTCCATTTCAAGGTCCAATCTTCATTTCCTTCTGAAGGCTGTACAGAAAGTGCGTCTCTTAGTCTATCCACTGATGCAGCATTGTGTGAAGTAGTGGTTTCTTCCCTTTTCTGAGAAGATGCATCATTTGCCAATTCTTTTGATGCATTAGAATTTCTCGCGGACTCCAACATATCACTATGGACACTCTGGATATCATTCTCCCTGGGAGTTAATCGGATTCTAGAGGTCTCACCGTGGCCCATGTTCCTATTTATGTTGGGAGGGCTTTGCACATTTATAGCTTCCATTGTAGACTTCCATTCCTGAGAACTCGAGGATGTAAAATGTGACATGGTGGCTGGTGAAAAGGGATGAGAATTCAGGTCCTCCTCCGAAACAAGTTCTATATAAGCCGCATCTTCTTCTTCTTTTGGAATAGATAGCAACCTCCAGTACATGCATATAAGAATTAGACTGTTGGCAACAACTCCCAAGAGCATCGCAGGGAGAATGCCTATTAGAAAATTCGCGAAAGATATCTTACTCTGAACAGCTATAACCATGTTTTTGGGGTTGCCAATTGGAGTTGCTGAAGACCCAATATTCGCACTAGATGCCAGAGCAAGAAGGAAAGGACGAGGTGGGAGATTATGGTGCCTCGCAATTTTCGAAACAAACTCGGTCAAAACTACGCAGGAGTTATCATTAGTGAAAAGCGCACTTGAAATGGCAGAAATCAGGCAGATTCGGAAAATTAAGTCCTTTGCTCCTTTACTCTTCCATGAGAGCAACTTTCCCAAGTACTTGAACATATCAGCCCTTTCGAGATAGACACTGACAAGCATTGTCCCAAAGAGGAGACCAAGTATTGGGAGATCAATTGCTTCATATGCTTGCTTTGGAGTTATGATTCCGAATAAAACCATCAGCATGGCCCCCAGGAGGGACCCTGCAGTCCTCCCAATTGGTAGAAAAGGAACTGCGGGGGAAACTGCCAAAACCCAGAAGATTGCGAAAGCAAGGGAGCCTAGAACCACATTCACAGAAGTAGTCAAGGCCATCTTTTCGGCTTGGTAAGCCAAAAAACTCTACAGCTCCAAGGGCTCAATATATTAGTGAAATTCCGCAGCTGACGCCATCTTACCATAAAACAATTGAAAAATAAATTTCTGTGGAGAATTCCGACACTATAATACATTGAGCGCACTAACATGATAGCAAAATTCATTGAAAAACTGCGACCAAACAGCTGGAAGCTGGTAAAGACTAAGCTCAAAAACATTCTAGGAAGATATGAATGCAGATATGTTGCAGCTTCGAATACTCTATAGTTAATAAACTAACAGAAAATAAGCCCATGGTCAAGTAATACAAGAGATCGACAAGTTCAACTAGCACTAACAATCTAGATTTTTCCTGTTTCTTGTTCTTTTATCTAGAACTGCTTAAGAGAAGAACCCAGGATTCATATTGAAAGCAAAATCCAGCCGAAATGAATGTTTGAATTTTTCTGTTTCCGAGGCACGAAAAAATATATAATGAATTAGTTCGTTAATGAAATTAGAGCCAATAAATAGTAATAAAATAGACTAAAAAATATCTGTATTCCCAAACGAACTGATCCGACAAGACTTGCTTCGTCAACAAAACGTATTATTCAGCTAATCTCAGTGAGATTCCGAACTGAGTCTCAGAAAACCAGAATATCCAGAATCAGATTTTTTCTACATGCATAAAAAACTCTCCTATCCCCATCTCAACACATCTCATCTTCATTATTATAATTTTTTTAAATTCTTATACAAAATATAATAATTTTTTTTTCAAATCTTAAAAGAATCTTCCTAAAATCTTATACAAAAAATAATAAACAATCTACTTTTTCAAATTTTAAAATAATAATAATATTAAAAAATAATATTAATAAAATATCTTATTCTATTATTTACAAACCATCTCAACTCTCCTATCAAATCTAAACTGCCCAGTCACTCTTTAATATCACAAGAGGTTTGAGAAGGCATGACTCGCACACAAGTCAAAATGATCTATAGGTAGTGAAGTGCGATTTCGATGGCCGTTCGGTGGATTTCTAAGCTAAATCCCAAGAGACAATTTCTAACCTGAGATTGAGGAACTAAGCGGGACTTGAAATAATCTGCAACTTTCAAAATTAGACAAGTGTCATCTGCTTGTAAAAGTTGAAACTTGTATTCAGCTCCTGCCTGCTGCTTTGGGATTGGATGTATTAGATGAAACGAAACCGCCTAATTATAAATGGAGCCTCAAACACGAGTGGCTCACGACTTCTTTGGATAAGACAGAAGAAAAGGTTAAAAACTTTTCGTCATGGGTTCCTAGATATGATCCTAACCTTCGTTCATTCTGTATGAAGCCAGTAATTGGGTCCACATAGTTGCCCTGGACACATTGAGCATTGAATCAAACAGGGGCTCCTCTTTGATACCGTAAGCCACTTGACAAAATAGACCACATATCGATATGTCAATTACATGATCACTACCCAACAAGTTCACAAAAAAACTCTTATTTATCAAAATTTGACGCAATGCATAGCTTGTCAGCCTCTACCATTCCTTGTAGCAAGATCTATCTTCATAAATGCGTTTTGCTAATGAATTGCTTGATAATTTTAGTATTATTAATCTTGAAGTTATATGATGTGAATTAAAAACATAATTATTTAGTCGGAATCCACCGTTAGTATCTGACCTTTTTGTACGTTACTGTCTTAATCTGAGAATTAAAAATCTGAAAAGTGTATTTTTTGCTAACCGTACTTATTTATTTTATTTTATTTTTATGGTATATTTTGAACGGATAATTTTGCATACATTTGATAGTGTTTGGAATTTCATACATACAGGTATAGCAGTCTAGCTGCATATGGCCAATCAAAACTTGCCAATATTTTGCACGCAAATGAGCTTGCAAGACATTTCAAGGTATCTGAACTTCTCCAGAAGAGCAGTGAAAAAGAAGATGTATTTGCAGTAAAGGGTTTCTGATTTACGTATGAAAGAAAAGCAGCTTTTCTGATTGTTGGCAACTGTTGAACTCAACATTATTGTTTGTTGTGATGCATATGATTTACATGTGTGTTTTTGTATGTGTGTTGGTTATCGTTGAAGGGGGATGAAGACAGGATTTCAGTCTTCCTTTATGGTTTGAGATTAATGTTAGAAATTTTGGTATGTCCTTAGCCCCTTATATGCTTTACGCTGTGTAATGCTGCTCTATTTGGAACAACTGTGACTAATAGATTATGTGGCCAAAGATTATTTTAAGTCCTTCCTTTACAGGATGTCTTCAGACTTCTGGACATATAAATTTGTTTACAATGTAGTATTTAGTGACTTAACAGTACCATACTTGCCACGAAAAGACAAACTTAACCGCACTATGGTTTCATTCTCTATTAGTGGGGAATTAGCGCTTTTGAATGGAAACACCACGCTGACCTATTAGGAAAGAGAAGCTGAGGTGATAGATTATGTGGAATGCAATCTCTTTATGACTAGCAGGCTATCTGGCCTATAATTAATCCAAAGTGCTTCTTTTCTCCAAATGATTGTATTCTGGCTTCCGACCATGTTATCTTTTTACAAACCCGTTATTTAGTTAATAAAGAGTATCATGTTTCATTCTTCAATAGTCGCAGTACAATAAGTCTTTGAAGGGAATGGCAATTTACAATTGTAGACTATGAGGGAAATTTCAAATTTGACTGTTAGAGTCTTGCTTATTGTGCATAAAGATATATATATATATATATTTAATCATTTCCTAGTGGTTTGATCTTTAGGAGCAACAGGAATATTTTGTTGTAAAATGATGAATTTCTGAGGTGACATTTTGCTGAAGTTTTTGTTATGTTGAACTTTGTATCTGCTCCTGCAGTTTAGACTTGAACCTCCAACTAACAATTAACAAGTTAACTCCCAAGGGTTGGCTCAAGCGGTAAGGGCTTTGGTCTTGGTGGTATGCTCCCTCTAGGTCTAAGATTTGAATCCTTTTGGGTGCAGACAATTTCTAAGAGCCATCAGATTGGGAGAATTTCTCCTTGAATTACTCAAGGTCCACTCGTAGGAAACTCCTTACCATGGGCCTACGCACCCCCAAGATTAGTCGGGATTTTGTTCTCGGACACTGTGTGCCAATTAAAAAGTTAACAAGTATACAGCATGCCAAGGTTATTTGTCATTGTCCAATTACATGTCATATTTATGTACAGTTTCAAAAGAAGTCCTTGGCAGAGGCTCCTTTCTGTGCAACATTTACAGTATTAGCTTTTATATATATGTATATATATATATATATTAATATACACATACCTGAGCTTACTTTTCTGTCTGTATGAAGTCATGTTGAAGTTGTATCCATTATTTCGGTGCTTGTTTCTTGAACAGGAAGATGGGGTGGATATAACTGCAAATTCACTTCACCCTGGCGCAATTGTCACCAATCCTTTTCGCCAGAACAACATTGTGAATGGTACCCGCTTTATTGAATCTCGTTATAAATACGTGTATGTAGGTGTAGGTGTAGTTCTATCGTGGAACTATAGTTTCCACTGAATTACCTAGTTTATTTCAATCCTATGGATTTTTAGTTTTTTTGAGTAAACATAGCCACCATACCTGTGAATATACCATGATATATTTTCAGAAATTATGCAGATGTTTTGACAGGTTTTCATATATTGGCTTTTCACAGGTTTTTGAAACCCCTATTGCTGGAGATGTTTTGATTTCTTAGTGCAAGCTATTGACTCTTTTCGCTTTTGTAAAATATGCAGGGCTGATACATTAGAATGTGTAAAATCTCAAAGGTCATGGATGACTCCTTTCATGATTGATTCAAAATATCATGGGTTAATAGCTATCTTTATTCTGGTGCAGGTCTTGTTGATAAGCTTGGTAGATTTGTGCTTAGAAATGTTCAGCCGGTAAGCATTATTTTAATTATACCTGTTAGCTGAATCAATTAAGATGCGTGAACCCTCCGTAAATTTTCCGGGAACTATGATGATATTCGCTTCATTTAAATGTTCAAATAGACTTTAAATGCTTAATTGCCTTTCTCTCGTGGAAGTGTTAGACATTTGGAGTTTTGTTCTCATTGTCTGGATGCCAAAGAAGGGTCAATGAGGGAGAGCTTCTTATTGTTAACATAGTCTCTAAACTCTTCAATCTCCTCTTTGTTATACAAAAAGATCCATGCTTCAAAAAGAAGATCTTTACTCGCCAACAAATCTGTGTAGAATTAATGTCTCATGAGTACTGTTTAGATAAGGTCTCATGAAAGTATGGTGACCATATTGTACACCCTTTCATAACCATTATAGTGGTAGATGCCTTGTCTGATAGTACTAAAATGCTCTTTAATCCTAGTTTCCAACAAAATGAATGAAAATCTGGAAGTGCACGTGGGTGTTACTGGGAATGCAATCCAGCCACCATATCATTACTAAGAAGTTCTTGCTTCTGATTGTTTATAAATGATCACAGGGAGCTGCGACAACTTGTTATGCGGCCATGCACCCTCAAGTTAAGGGGGTGAGTGGCGAATTCTTTCTGGACAGTAACCTATCCGAGGCAAGCACACAAGGTAGGGACATCGAGTTGGCAATGAAACTCTGGGATTTCAGCTTGAATTTGGTTAGATGATGTACTCATAACAAATCAAAGATTTTCATACTTCCCATTTGAAAATATATAGTCAAAATGACATTAGTAAAACTATAGACGCCTACTTTTTGTGGGAGGGTTACAAGAACACAATAATATTTATCTTGTTGAATGGCATGGTGAATTGATCACTTTGATGGTAGTCATGCCAGTGGGAAAAGTTTTGCTACCTTTTTTTACCTTTTTATTTATTTATTATAATAATTCAAGTAGAGACCTGCCATTCTCATAACATCTGATTTCTGCGAAACACCGGCAACTGTAGAGAGATGAAAATAGAAATATCTGTCATCCTTGAAATTCATGGTACAACGTCTGCACTGTAACAAAGGAATGAGAAACAGAGGAAGACGGAATTGCAGAGATAAATTTCCTCGTGTAAATTATGAATGATGCCAATGATAAGATTATATACAACGACCAAAGAATATTCTAACTAACTTATCCCATACAATGACAATGCTGCCCTTTATATACAGCTCATTACAGAAGCGACAAATAACAAATAAACAGAGTAACAGAATTTAGGTAATCATGCCATCCTTCTCTTCGTTGACGTGGTGCTTTGATGATTCATCCTCTAATACCTCCTGCAAGATGGAGCGTAAAAATTTACGACTCCCATCTTGGATAAATGAAAACTGATAACCGTAGAGGATAAAGCCTTTATCATGATGTCAGCAAGTTGATTGGAGCTTGAGACATAACGAGTACATATGTTGCCGACCTGAATTTGATCTCGAATTAGATCGCAGTCGAGCTCAATATGTTTAGTTCTTTCATGAAAGACAGGATTTGCCGCAGTATAGATAGCGGCTTGGTTGTCACAGTGTAGTAAAATGGGTTGAGGATTGTAACACCCCGTATTTTAGTGTATTTTTATTGAAGGAGTATTTTAATTAAATCATAAATTGGTTCTCTTGTTTTGAAATCATAAGAGTTTTGTTATATTATTTTATAATATTTTTTTTAATTGTGAAATTACTTTTAATGTACTTTCTTAATATTAATTACTGTTTTGCTTTTAAATTGATCTTTAATTTAAATCAGTTTGTTTATGGGTTTTAAAATTGTTGTATTTAAGTCTTTCATTGCATTTTAATTATTTTATTAAACTTATTGTTTTAAAATCATTTTCGTTGGATTTTTTTTGTGACCCAAGTTATGAGGATTGGACCTCATTTCTTTTTCCTATATTTTCTTTTTCTTTCTTTTTCTTTTCTCTTTCTCTTTCTTTCTCCTTATTTCTCCTCCAATTTCTCCTCCTTCCCACACAAGCCCCCTCTCTCTTTCTCTCCCTCGGCCAAACCATCTCCTCCCAGTCGGCACCCCCGCACAACACCGTCACCGACACCGCCCAGCCCAAACTCTTCCCCAGCCGTCGACGACCACACCCTATCAATTTCAGGCTGTCTTGTGCCACCGTCGGCCCGCACGCACCTCCTAAAGCTGCGGAGTTCCTTTCGTCACTGCGCCGCCATTGCGCCACCTCCGGCCACCATTTCTTCACCACATCTTCCTCGACCTCCCAGCTACCTAACGGACCCAACCCCAGCTCTGATCTGTCACCGGTGAAGCCCCATTACTACATCTCCGATTTGACTATTTTTAGCCTTAAACCGCCACCTACGCCGCTACCTACGGCCAAAGTCTACACCACTAGCTTTATCGACCCCTCTAGGCCCGACCCTAGCAAGCTCAAGTCTTCGTTTGATCCCGTTCAAAATCTCCTATTTTTGACCCAGGCCACAGTGCATTTTGTACTATGCATTTGCTGTTTTGTTGCTTCTAGCTCATCCGTGATCCTCCGAAAATTATAATATAGCGCTATAAGTATTTTCCTAAATAACTTTTGAGATTTAAATGTATTTTTACATTAACTCATTTATTGTGAATTGGTTGGATTGGAGGATAAAGTTGTGTGATTAGATTGTGCTGTGTTTTGTTGGTTGTTGGATATTGATGTCGTGTCTTGTACATTACATCTGCACGCATGTTCATATTTGTAAATGAAAACTGAGTTTTCGTGTAATTGTATTCATGTTCATGTGTTTATTGAAAACTGGGTTTTCATATGTGAAAAAAGAAAAGAGACTGTAGGAATGGTGGTAGAGTCCCACCTGTGATTCTCGGCTACGGTGCATGCGTTAGGGATGGTGGTTGTGTCTCCCCTTAATTCCCGCCTACGGTGCATGCGGTAGGGATGGTGGTATAGTCCTGCCTGTGATTCCCGCCTACAGTGCTCTGTTTGGTACCTCTTGTGTGGAAATGAACTGTAGGGATGGTGGTAAGCAGGGATGGTGGTAGTCCCGCCTTTGATTCCCGCCTACGGTGCACGCGTTAGGGATGGTGGTAAGTAGGGATGGTGGTTGTGTCCCGCCTACGGTGCATGCGGTAGGGATGGTGGTAGAGTCTCGCCTGTGATTCCCACCTACAGTGTTCAATAAATATTTTTGTGTGAATTATTTTCTGGGAAAATGACGGATTATACTTTTGGGCCAAAATGAGATTTTGGCGTGCGTTGGAAAAATATTCATTTATGTAAAAAATGATGTTTTGAGGTTAAGGCATATTTCATCATATGCATGCATGTTGGTCGCATTAATACACTTTTATCTCGTTGGTTGTTTGGATTATTACTTACCTGCGGTACCGTTTTATGGTACCGTAGCTTTTAATACAGATGATGATGAAGATGTTGAGCCTGATGTTTTGGCTCCGCTGGAGGAGTGATCTGGGATCACTCGTTGCTGTGTTTCGATCTTTGTTATATATATTTTGGAACTATTATATTTTATGGGATAGCTGTATAATTTTCAGTAATGCTTTATTTTGGATATTTGTATTAAACAATTATGGTACTTAGTTGACTTATTTATTTATCCGTTGCGTTTTGTTGTGCACTTTTGCGTGTTGCACACACTTGAACACTTGTCGTTGGGATGCGTGACCGTGTTGTCATCATCCTAACGTCACGATTCCCGTGTTGTTTTGAACGTGGGAGTCGGGGCGCCACAGGTGGTATCAGAGCAGTTCGGCTTTGGGTAAAGTCACATGTCTCATAAGTGTTGTACTAGAAAGTTTTAAAATTGTGATTTGAAATTATTTTATTTGAAGTATGTTATTTTAATTGCTTTAATTGATTGTTTGTTGTTATATTTTGTTGGTTTTATACTATTTTATTTCATGGTATTTTGTTGTATTTTAATTTATTTTGCTATAATTATATTTGATTTTGTTTTGTTTTATTTTGTCTGGAATTGGAAGTGGGGTTAAGGGTTACGCTATGGTAGGAAGATGGTACGACCGAGAATGTCATTGATAGGTATTAATATTTAATGTAGTAGGCTCGAACTTTTATCGACTTGGGTTGCTTTTGTAATATCGAGGCTTGTAAGGAATGGCATGGTCTGGGTGATCTCTTTTGGGAGCAAGATAATTGAGATTTTAGATTTTGTGGAGATATGACTTGAGGCTTTAGAATAGGAGATTGTAAGTTCAACAAAACTTTAAGGATGGATTTATGAGAATTTCACCAAAGGTTTAAGGTTTTGCAGATTTTAGGAAATGATGTGTTATCGTTTAATGTTTTAGATTTTGAAAGTTTCGGGAGTCAATTGTTTTATTACTGGATATAAGTTCATCGATTTTATAGATTTTGGAAAGTGATTCTATTATAATTTAAGGTTTTAGAATTGCAAATTTGAAGGATTGATTGGTAATAAAATTTAAGTTTTAATTCTGCAGGCTTGGTGTGCTAGCTTGATTTATTTTGGAGATTGATTAGTTTGTGACCATTAAAATGGGGTTGATCAGAGTTGAATTATTGATATAGGAATTTTTAAGGAGAATATTTCTTTGAGGATTGAAGGTATTGATATAGTTTGGATAATAATTGTTATTAGTTCGAGGTTATAGTGGCAGGTTTTAGGATTTGATCCATATTAAATTTAAGGATAATAATTGGTACAGATTTAGGAAGGAATTCTTGGTGAGTTTGAGGAAAGTGTGTAATAATTCATGGTTTTGGGAGATCAAGAATTTTCTATCAATTGTGGTGAGAGTTTTCTGGTTAGTAGGTGTTGAGCTACCTTGTACTCAATGGTGTTATGTTGTGATATAATTAAGAATTCAAACCTTGTGTTGATCTTAAGGTATTATTGGTGATTTGAAAATTTGAGATGATACTTGTAATTAGAGATTAAACTTTTGGTGGTGCGGATTTAGAATATGATTCTTGTTGATTTTGAGGGAATAGGTCTGGATGATGGAAATGCTTCTTGATGGTTAACTTTGGAAGTGGCTAATAGGTTACCAACTTTTGGAATACAATGAAGGTTTGGGCGTTATAGCATAAGAGTTGATTGAGTTAGCGGTTTATGGTGTGAAGGTAATCATTGAAATTTACTAGGCGTTCTATTAAGGTTGTTGTGGAATGAAAATTTGGATATCTTGGTGACCTTAGGAGTATTGGGTGTGATCTGCCATCGGGATACTAATGCGAGTATGATGGAATCACCTTTAGGAGTAAACTTGGGAAAGAATTACTCATACTTGTTGGGAGTGTTTGATGGTATGACTTTCTTAAGTGTATTCGGAGTTGTATCTTGTAACTGCCTTAGCGTTGATGTTTGACCTTACAAATTTTGAGGATGAAATTTTTTTTAATCGGGGGAGGATGTAACACCCCGTATTTTAGTGTATTTTTATTGAAGGAGTATTTTAATTAAATCATATATTGGTTCTCTTGTTTTGAAATTATAAGAGTTTTGTTATATTATTTTATAATATTTTTTTAATTGTGAAATTACTTTTAATGTGCTTTCTTAATATTAATTATTATTTTGCTTTTAAATTGATTTATAATTTAAATCAATTTGTTTATGGGTTTTAAAATTGTTTTATTTAAATCTTTCATTGCGTTTGAATTATTTTATTAAACTTATTGTTTTAAAATCATTTTTGTTAGATCTTTTTTGTGACCTAAGTTATGAGGATTGGACCTTATTTTTTTTCCTCTTTTCTTTTTTTTTTCTTTCTCTTTCTTTCTCCTCCTTCCCGCGCGAGCCCCCTCTCTCTTTCTCTCCTTTGGCCGAACCATCTCCTCCCAGTCGGCACCTCCGCTCACCACTGTCACCGACACCGCCCATCCCAAACTCTTCCCCAGCCGCCGGCGACCACACCCTATCAATTTCAGGCATGCACCTCCTAAAGCAGCAGCTTTCCTTGTGTCGCTGCGCCACTGTCCTGCCACCTCCGGTCACCATTTCTTCATCACATTTTTCTCTACCTCCTAGCTATCTAATGGACTCAACCCCAGCTCCGATCCGTCACCGGTGAAGTCCCATTATCTATATCTTCAATTTGACCCTTTTTAGCCTTAAACCGCCACCTACGCTGCAACCCATGGCCAAAGGCCACCACCACTAGCTTCACTGACCTCTCTAGGCCCTATCCTAGCAATCTCAAGTCTTCATTTGACCCCATTCAAAATCTCCTATTTTTGACCCATGGCCACAATGCATTTTGTATTGTGCAGTTGCTGTTTTGTCGCTTCTAACTCATTCGTGATCCTCCGAAAATTATAATATAGCGCTGTAAGTATTTTTCCAAATAACTTTTGAGATTTAAATGTATTTTTATACTAACTTATTTATTGTGAATTAGTTAGATTCGAGGATAAAGTTGTGTGATTGGATTGTGTTGTGTTTTGTTGGTTGTTGGATATTGATGTCGTGTCTTGTACATTGCATCTTCACGCATGTTCATGTTTGCAAATGAAAACTGAGTTTTCGTATAATTGCATTCATGTTCATGTGTTTATTGAAAACTGAATTTTCATGTATGAAAAAGGAAAAGAGACTGTAGGGATGGTGGTAAGCAAGGATGGTGGTAAAGTCTCGCTTGTGATTCCCGCCTACGGTGCAAGCGTTAGGGATGGTGGTAAGTAGGGATGATGGTTGTGTCTCTGTGATTCCTGCCTACAGTGCATGCGGTAGGGATGGTGGTAAGTAGGGATGGTGGTATAGTCCCGCCTGTGATTCCCGCATATAGTGTTCGGTAAATATTTTTGTGTGAACTATTTTTTGAAAAAATGACGGATTATACTTTTGGGCCAAAATGGGATTTTTCCGTGCGTTGGAACAATATTTATTTATGGGAAAAATGATGTTTTGAGGCTAATGTATATTTCATCATATGCATGCATGTTGGTCGCATCAATGCACTTTTATCTCTTGGTTGTTTGGATTATTACTTACCTGCGGTACCGTTTTATGGTACTGTAGTTTTTGATACAGATGAGGATGAAGATGTTGAGCCTGATGTTTTGGCTCCGCTGGAAGAGTGATCTACGATCACTCGTTGCTGTATTTCGATCTTTGTTATATATATTTTGGAACTATTATATTTTATGGGATAACTCAAATTGTTGACACTAAAACAAATATCAGGCCGAGAGACTATAAGATATAGGAGCCTTCCAAGGAGACGTCAATAAACACTTGGATCAGGTAATGGAGTGCCAGTTGCCTGAGTAAGGTTGAGGTTTTGCTGCATTGGAACCTTAGCAGGGATGCTACCTAAGATGCCGGAATCTGCAAGAATATCTAGTGTGTACTTCCGCTGGCAGAGATGGATGCCTCTTGATGATCTCGCAACCTCTATGCCGAGAAAGTAGCGTAATGTTCCAAGGTCCTTGATCAGAAAATGCTTGTGAAAGAGAGACTTCAACTCGTGCACAACAGAAATGTCATTGCTTGCAACCAATATATCGTTGACATAGAAGAGGATGACAACAAATGTGCCAATAATGTCACGGGTGAAAAGGCTATAGTCAGCATTGGATTAAGAGAAACTTGCAGCAAGAAGGACATTGGAAAATTTGGAATACCATTGCCTTTATGCTTGTTTGAGGCCATACAAGCTCTTTAGTAATTTACATACTTGAGTGGGGACCTTTTGTGTATCCGGGTGGTTTATTCATATAAATATCTTCATTCAAATCCCCATGCAAGAACGCATTATTTACATCAAATTGATGTAAATGCCAATCTTTAACCGATGCAATAGCTAAGAGACACCTTACGGTAACCAACTTAGCCACAGGAGAAAAGTCTCTTGATAGTCCACTCCCTCAAGTTGGGTGAAGCCTCAAGCCACTAGTCTTGCCTTGAGTCGTTCAACACTCCCATCGGAGTTATATTTAACTTTATAGATGTATTTGCAATCAATGGAAACTTTACCAGGAGGCAAATCTGTAAGTTGCCAAGTCTGATTTGCCTCCAAGGCTGCTAATTCAGTATCCATGGCTTTACACCATCTGGGGTCTTTAAGAGCTTGCTTATATGTTTTTGGTTCAATGTGAGTGAAAATAGTGGTTGAAAAAGCTTTATAAGTTGGAGAAAAATGTTGGTAAGAAATGGTGTTATGTAGAGGTCAAGTTGTACCTGATGGTGAACATAACAGCCTGTCCAACTTCGGGATAGGATGAGCTAGAGTAGTTTGATGGCAATGGTAATCCTGCAGGTACTCAGGAGCAGACCTGTTCTAGTTGTCTTGTGAAGAGGCATTGGTGAAATTGGAGGTTGATGGAAAGTAGCAAGAGTTAATGGTGATGGAGAAATGGAAGGCTGTGTTGGGGAGGAAGTAAGAGGGGGAGAATTGGGAGCTAAAACTGTGGGAGGGGGAGAATCATTATCTGGAATGATAGGTGCAGATGAGGGAGTAATGAAGTGGGAGAAAGGACTAGATTGTGGTGGAGCAGGAATAGAAACCGAATGAGGCAGTGAAGAAATTAAAGGATGTGTGATTGAGTTGGAAGGTGGAACAGAAGGTGAAATGATAGAATGAAATGGAAAAATTGATTCATGAAAATGGACATCTCGGGATAAAAAAATTTGATGAGTTTGTAGATCAAGTAATTTATATGCTTTAACTCCAAAAGGCTATCCTAAAAACACGCATGCTCGTCCTCTAGGATCAAACTTTTTGCACCCATGTGATAAGGTAGAAGCATATGCAAGGCAACTAAAAACTCTCAAGTGTTTGTATTGGGGAGGGGTTTGGAAGAGGGATTCATAGGGTGTTTTGTTATGAAGAAGAGGGGTAAGGGTACGGTTAATAAGGTAGACTGCTATGAGAACACAGTCAGTCTAATATTGGGGTGGAAGGTGGGATTGAAACATTAAGGCTCGGGAAATATTCATTATATGTTGATCCTTTCCCTCGACTCTTCCATTTTGTTGGAGTGTTTCTACACAACACATTTGGTGGATAATGCCTTTAGCTTGAAAAAACTCTTTCATTTGGAACTCGGCTCCATTGTCACTTTGAATGGTTTTGATTTTGGTGTGGAATTGGGTTTCAATTAAGCTGTAAAAGGCCATAAGGCAAGACTTGGTATCAAATTTATTTTTAAGCATATAAACCAATGTTGCCCGAGAGTGGTCATCAACAATTGTGAGAAAGAAGCGTGATCCATCTACTGCAACAATGGAGTTGGGACCCCATATATCACAGTGGACAAGATCAAAATTATTTAAAGCAGAATGTGCAGAAGTTGGGAAAGAAACACATCGTTGCTTAGCCAAAGGACAAATTGAACATGGTATTTGATTGTGAAATGTTTGATTGTGTGTCACAATAGGATCAATAATTAAAACTATTTTTGAAAGAGAAATGTGGCCTAAACGATAATGCCATAAATCACACAATGAAGTAGTGTGAGTAGCGAAAGCAGAAAGATTTGAAGTTGAGTGATGAAAGCGAGGTAGTGCATCAACTTGAGCAGATGGTGACACTCGTGACCTGAGGAGGTGATACAAACCGCATCTAACTTCACCCATCCCAATCGTTGTCCATGATGCTAAGTCCAGAAACTCGAGAGTTGCTGACTTGAGTATTGGAAGAGGAAGGAGGTGGTTGTGTAACGGATCGTGATGCCATGGCTGAACTAGTCTCCTTGGAATGCAAAAGAGAAAGCAATTGTTGGTATTGACTCCTGGTAAGCATCATTGATTCAGTTGGATCCTCCTCATGGTCACCATCCGAGAGTGCTCGGGATTAAGTAACAGCTGCTGCAGTGCCGATGGTTTTCCCATGGAGTTTGTGGCCAGGTGGGTAACCATGCAATTTATAACATCTCTCAACAATGTGGCCAGTCATATTACAATGAGTGCATTGTGGTGGATCGACATTTCCAACCTTAAAGTAGTTTTCAAGAGAATAGCTAGGAATCTTGCAGTAAGAGTAGTATGAGCGATTATTTTTCTGGTGAGTGGTCTTGGAGGAATTTTTGCTGGAGTTAAAGGTTGGTTTGGCCATCATTGCCATAAGGTCAGGGGAATTAGTAGAAGGAATCATCAAATGTTGTCGTTCTTGTTGTTGGATCATGGAAAACACACGGTTAAGAGGTGGTAGAGGGTCAAGTAGCATTATCTGATCTCAGGTGTTTGAGTATGAATCAGACAACCCCATAAGGAATTGAATGACACAGTCTCGGTCATATCGGTCATGGAGGATTTTTAATTTCCCACATTCACAATTGGGAAGAGGGTCATAGATAGCAAGTTCATCCCACAATGCTTTGAGATGACCGAAATAGGTATTGACATTTTCTTGGTTTTGAGATAAGCTGGCTAAGTCACGTTTGAGTTGAAAAATTCGAGGGCCATTTTTGATGGGTAAAATGATCCCTGAGTTCCAGCCACAACACTCTTGAATCATCAACTAAAGCAAGACTATATTTGACAGATGGACTTACAGAATTCTGTAGCCACGAAACAACCAAGTCGTTGCATCTCTCCCAAGCTTCAAAAAGAGGGTCTGAGGGGTCAGTAGGTTTAGGCAATGTACCATTGATAAATGCAAGTTTGTTCTTCGCGCAAAGAGCACGAGAGATCGTACTGGACCAATTGACATAATTATCAACAGTTAAGAGTTCAAAAACAAGGGTAGCAGCTGGGTTATCACCAATCCAAATACAAAATGGGTTGAAAGGGTCAAAGAAATTGAGGTACTTGTTTGCATCAGCCATTGATCAAAAGCTCTGGTACCATGTAACAAAGGAATGCGAAACAGAGGAAGACGGAATTGCAGAGAGAAATTTCCTCCTGTAAATTATGAATGATGCCAATGATACGATTATATACAACAACCAAAGAATATTCTAACTAACTTATCCCATACAATGACAATAGTGCCCTTTATATACAACTCATTACAGAAGCGACAAATAACAAATAAACAGAGTAACAGAATTCAGGTAATCATGCCATCCTTCTCTTCATTGAGAAAATGTTTGATTGAGCGTTTAAACTGAGCGAGTGGGGAAAAATGAATGCAACCTTTGAGCATCTGTGGATGATAAGTGCCGAAATGGACCAGGGAATATGAGTAATTACTTGGTTTATGAGCTATACCTAATTACTTGTCTAAAAAAATTTCTTTTTACCTAAAAAAGGAAGAAAGTAATATGCCTAATTACTAGCTGATTGGTCAATGAAAATAAATATGTACTTCAGTACCCATTCCTTTCTGGTCAATGGTCATGTTTCAAGTAAATATATTATTCTATACTTTGTAAGCATAGCTTTGATGATATATATTGTAGGTGTTTTATTTAGTGATAACACAAATGGGATGGTGGTTTTATAACATTAATTGGTGAATTGACCAATTTTATCCTGGAAGAGGAGTCGATGCACGAGCAACCTCCTTGAGGGTAGCATTCTCATTACTGACCTACTTGGGATATTATTTCTGAGCCGCTCAATGATTTATATATGAGATGCAATAATGAAGACGATCATATTACAAGAGAAAAAGCCTAATACATAACAACAACCAGAAATGGTAGAAGAAGAATTCTTCAAAACAAAAAAAATATACAACTATTATAACACAGCTTTATCATATATAGTACCTAAAGATTTCTTGCTTGCCCAATGCCCTGGAAACAAATCAGTAACACAGAGCAAAGGTTAAAAATATTAGGCACATATAAGAAGTCACAGAAAAACTAAATCTATGGATTAGCTAAAAGCTAAATCCATTAACTATTTAGTTATTAGAGAAAAAAATATGATCACAATGGATTAGCTAAATTTCAAATAATTGGGCTTTAGCTACAGTGACTTTCAAAATATTTTTCAAATTTGAAGATTACTGTAGATAGACCAAATACATATTTTATCAATCATTTCTCTTTCCTCTTTCTTATCTACTTCATATGAAACAATATTAATTTAATTAGAATATGATTACTAATTCACATATAATAGGTAGAATGATAAAATTAAATAAATTAATATTTAAAAAATTAAATATTTTTTTAAGTAATATTATCTTATTACTATATAATCAAAAAATGAATAATCCAATGTGAGAATTTGATGTGAATGGAATAGCTAAAGTCAATTCTTCTCATATTATGTTATTGTTATATAATGAAAAAATAACTATTCCAATGTGGGGATTGGAATAGCCAAAACCAAATTCATCTCACATTAGCTAAAAGTGTCCTTTAAATTTGGCTAATCCATTAAGAGTGCTCTAACCTAGAGCAAAGGTTAAAAATATTAGGCACATATAAGAAGTCACAGAAAAACAAACAGATATAAGGAAAGAGAGTTCTTAATATGGCAAGGTTGTACACTTGCGAAAGCTTAACCTCATTAGATACGCCATCAATGTACATACAACATGTGTAACTAGATAGGTGTTTTGCACATTTTAATGAAGCTTTATTACTTGTGTGTGTAACTAGGACATTCTTGGTCAGCTGAGCTCGACCCATTTTACGTGATCTATGCTATATTACAAGAAAACTGCTTATTTGTGATAAGTTATTTCCAACAAAATGACTATTTTCTATTAAAATAAGTCTATTTTCATTGCAAATAGTCATTCTCGTTGCAAATAATTGGAGTGCTAGCTACTTGGAGTATATAAATTATGATTCTTGGTCAGCTGAGCTCAACCCTTTTTATGTGATCTATCCTTGTTGGAGTATATATGGACAAAATTATGATCTTTTTGAATCCATGCTGTCAAATTAATACCTTCTTTTTTCACCTCATCATAAATTTTGAACCATCGAAATGCACCACATAATTTTTTTCAGCAGTGTTTTTGCTTTTGCTTTTCTGCTCAATGACCTGACATTGCCCATCATCTTTTCTTTTCACATTTTTTATCCCGCCATTAACTTTGCTCCTGCACATATTTTTCTCCTTTCATTACTTGACCCAATAGTCTTGCCACCCTAGCTTTGGACTGATAGCTTATGGTCCGTCTATAAGGATAATCTGTCCGATCCAATCCGGCAAAAAGGTTGGACCGAAATTTTTGGTCCGTGACCCCCCCAGACCGATTACCACCCTAGGACTCCTAACCAGGTCTCTCAATTTCATAACGATTTGATGAGAAATTTAGACATAAAGTCTCCAAAATCAAGAAAAAGAAATCCTATAACTTTATATTCCCAATGTTGAAATTGACAAATTTTGTGATATAGAAGAATTTTTTTTGATTGGCACTTGGTGTCTGAAAACAAAGTCTCGACTAATCTTGGAGGTGCACAGACCCTCAACAAGGAGTTTCCAGCAGCTGCATCTAGGGTAATTCAAGGGGAATCTGATAACCCCTATGAATTGTTTTCATCTTAGAGGATTTGAACCTTAGACCTAGAGGGAGTATACCACCAAAACCAAGGCTCTTACCACTTGAGCCAACCTCTAGGGGTTCCACATGAACCCAGATTATAATACAATCCATATATTACTTTTCTATTCCAGCCCCTGGTCCTAACATATATAAAGGACTTGAATCCCCAAGTTATAGTGCATTAAATAAGAAAAATGGAAGTTACAAAACCCATATGATATCTTACTACCTTACACTGAGTGATTAGCCAAATCCATGCATATTCCACCATGACATAAACAGAGTGACTTATATTATACTATATAGAATTTCATACCAAAGCCTTCATTCCATTTGTAACCACTGCAGGTGGATCTGAAGGCTCAGGGCCAAGAATAGGTCTTTCCAATGGTGCAACATATTTCACAAAAAGGGTGATACAAAAGCTGAACAGCTGTAGGACGATTGATTGGATTGCGTTGCAAACATTGCCTAACAAAATCCTTCCCATCATTTGAGAGGTGATTTGGAATCATTGGGAGTTCCTTGCTATTCCCAATCTTAAACATGGCAGCAATTTGTAGACAACAACATGCATATATATTAGATAAAAGATAAAAAAGCATTAACACCCATAATCTAAAACAATCACTAAGGACTGCGCTTCCAGTATATGAGACTATTAGTCGCATACTCACACGATATGAGGGGAAAATCGGTTATTTTTAATTCAATTCAATTTGTAATGTTGTTTATAACCTTTTTATTTTTCTAAGGAAGCAAATTTCTATTAGAAACAGAAATGATGATACATGAGGAGGGGGTGGGGGTGGGGTTCCCCAACAAAAGGCCTAGTACAATAACCATAGTGTAAAAATGGTGGAAAAAAGAAAATAAAACGGGTTTTGGGACCATTTTCTTGGTTCCCACCCATGCCATATGATGGCTTCCGAACTATTACTCCCAAGTGCAGAAGTGGACTAGTTGTAATACGAGGCAGCACCCAAGGTCATCTCCACATGGATAAGAGGATTTCCAGCCAAATGATTATATGAGTTGTGAGAATTCATATTTGAAAAGAGTTTGGATGATTTATCAAATGGGAAAAGAGTTTTGTATGAAAATAAGAAAATAAACCAAGAAATGTTTTATTCACAAAGAAGGATATGTTGCCATTGATATGTATGGTTGAATTTTAGAGTGCCTTGGTTCTGAAATTTTTGGAAAGGAAATGGACTTAGCCAGAGTAGTTTAAATCTCAAGAAAGTAAATTAATCAACTTATGACAAACAACTGGAATTTTAACTTCACCCTATTGCAAACAAAGAATTAAATGGACACTAAAGTAATTACAAATTTTGTAGAAACAATTTGACAAACACCTGGGTTGCGATTTTAGAATTTCTTTTTACTCCACTTATCACCAAGATTTCTGGATACTACTCTCCTTTTATTAATCCAATCAAGGTATTAACAAAATGCAATTTGAAGAACATAAACTCAGAGATCATGTACCAAGGCTTTAAAAGAATTTATCACTAATCATCAACCAATTTTTCTTTATCACTTGGCTGAGAGACACCTCGACTGATTCAAGGTTCTGTTGTGCCTAGTGTCAACAACAGATCAGGAATAAGAACGAGAGAATCCAACAGAAACTCATTCACAGAAACTTGATTTCAGATATAGTGAAGTATATAAACCGGATCTATAGAAATCTAGCTAGCACAAGGAGCAAAGGAAAGTTTTACAGTAACCCAGGCTACAGATTTAGCCTAAGTTTACCATCATCAACATCATATCTCAATAAAATGAAAAATCCTAGAACTTTTCGAAAACTTCTGGAATATAAAATTAGGGAAAGAAATTGTATGCTAACTGACATCCTCTCTCTGGGATTTCTCCTCATCTTTATACCCATTTCCAGCTCCCATTTCTCTCTTTGCACCACTGATTTCCCCTTCTCTTTGCTCCCGTAACTGTTTTTCTCCTTTCTCTTTCCCTTGTCTTTCTCTCTTCTCTTCTGCTTTTCGTAACCTTCCGTCTAGAATCTTCCCTTCTTCTCCTTTGAGGTAGCAGACGTGGGCCTCAACCTTCCACTGCTACATTATGAATTATGTAAGCCCCATTGCAGACTAGGCCTCAACCTACAATACACATGAGAATTAAGCCCGTGTTGGTCTAAGTTGAGTAAAACTGAGCCCAAGTATATTTTTACTGTGTAATCAGTCTTTACTCATGTCAACAGCCCAACTGTTATGCATTATTTACTAAATACTCTTTTTGCAAATAAAACTTATTTAATCAAGTGTACTAAGAGTACTTAAAACAACATTATTTCCCTTTTATTACCCTACAAAGAGGGCGTCGTGTTAAAATATGGTAGTTAGCAATTTGCAAAGTCATGCGAACTATGGAACCACCGTTGATGGCGGTGGAACCTCAGCTGGAAGAGGTGAAAATTGTGGGTGCACTGCAGTTTGTTGTCTTGAGATGTTTTTTGGAGAGATCCGTGGTCCCTTTTCCAAGATCATTGGTGAAGGAAGGCGATAACATAGTCGAAAGCAAGGCAAGATGGACTGATTTGCAGCCAGTCATCTGTCTTCCCGCGCATCTGTGGTGAGGCAACCACGTGTTGGTGGTAGGGAGGCGAGGCAGGATAGATCTGGGAGATCTCAACTTGGGGAATCTGCTGGTATGACGCGTATAACAGACGGAGCGAAATCGCGCCAAAAAGCTCTGTGCATGGTCCTCTGCAGCTTGTTTCCGTGCGTGCTTAGAGGCTATAGAATGACGTGGTGGGGCGCATGTCGACTGATGGCGGTCGGAGTGCAATAGATCTGACCAAAACCGAACCGGTGGAGAGGGAGAAAAAAACAATACCATGAAAGTGTATACACAGTGCGGTAATGGATAGGGAGAAGAGAGGAGGGAGAGTTTCTCTCTCTAAATAGGAGAATTTGCATTGGGTTTATAACCTAATTGTGAAGTTATTTGAACATGACTTTCTTCGCTTACTATTTTTAACGCAATATATACAAATGAAAGAAGAAAAAATGTTAAAGATGAAAGGAGACACAGTTTTCGGCCTTTAAAATTCCATGACCTTCAAAATTATTTTACATTTAAGTTGATTTAACATAGTTCATTTAACACATAAATGGTTGACGTGACTCAACCAAAAGAAGATCAAGGGCATGTTTGGACAGGCAAATGATTCTTAGAATTCTCAAAACTTCTCATAATTTCATTTCCAAACATTATTCAAACACAAAACTTTTCAATTTCAAATTTTCAACTTTTTCCTTTAACCATTACCTAATCGTTATCCAAACACAAAAACCAATACATGTGATACCCCATATGATAAGAGGATAAGATAGGTGGTGTATGAGATCTCACATTATTTGGAAATAAGAAATTCTTGCTCTTTATAACGTTCTAATGAGGCTCCAACTATATCATCGACTAATCCTTTTGGAGTATAGGACATGTGGTTTGGACCTTCCATTGGAGCGTTACAAATGGTATCAAAGCCTATCTTAATCAGAAATATGGACTTGAGCCGTGCCACCTACGATAGATTGGTTCAACGAAGATGTTGGAGACTTAAGGGGGGAGATTGTGATACCTCATATGATAAGAATAATGGTAGGTAGTGTATGAGATTCCACATTGCCTGGGAATAAGAAGTTCTTGCTCTTTATAAGGTTCTAATGAGATCCCAATTATATCATCGACTAGTCTTTTTGGAGTATAGGCCATGGCTTAGGTCTTCCATTTTTTACCAATTTCAAAACAAAACACAAAAATCAATACAAATTTTACAAACTTCAAAATAAAAATAATATTAAAAAATTATATCCAAACAATTTTTTAACTTTATAATATATTTATTAGATTTTTTCTCTCATTTTTCAAAACTCAATAAAATATTATCGCTCAAACTATTTCACTACTATTCACAAAATTCTAAAATACTCCAAGTGTCCAAACACGCCTATAATATTAATTCTTAAACCAAACTTATTATTCAATACCTTGCCTTCTCCAGTGGCCACCCCTCTCAAAACATTGTCGCCTTTTCTCCATTTAATTTTGCATGAAATAATGTGTTTACATCTATTGTATGCTAAGATTTGGAACGAATATATTGAACAATTGTGCACAATTCACATTATTGCCGCTCAAGTCTGAGACAATCTACATTTGCACTTATTGAAACTCACAAAATATCCTAATTCTTGTGAGCGTCAAAGTCATCTTATGAGTGTCAAACCAATAGAGGTGACTATAAGAGTCGAGGGTGCTCCAAATTTGAGATGGGTCCAAAAGGATAAAGTGTACCCAAGGTGTGGATCAGCTTGGCGAGCCTGTTCACACACTATTAAGTTGGAAGCTGATCCTAATAACGAGAGGTTCCCAGCTATCGTGCTGACCCAAGCTAAAATAAGCCATGCCCTTTGCACATCAGCTGCGGAAATTGTAGCTGCAGATGCTTCCACACTTGCTGCAAGTAAGAGAACTGCATGGTAGAAACTAGCATGAGTTATAAGCAATCCCCATAAAAATAGTTTAAAATGGCCTTTATAACGCTAGCTGATCAATTTTAGATCAGGGATATATAGGGATATATAGCCATGTAATCATAAATCAATAGTATAGAGATTTTTCCCCAAACGGAAAGAACTCATCATTAGTATGAATCTTTAGAACACGCACAACAAATAACATACAGTACCAAGTTTAGAACATATCACTCAATTCAGTTGGATAAAAAGTTTTTTAAATAATTATTTCGATTTTGTTTTTATTCCAAAGTGGCTTCAATAAAGAATGATAAGTAAAATTTATTTTCCTACAGAAATTCGTGGATGAATTTAAGTTTTATTAATATCTGGATCTGAAATAATCAAGTATAAGTTGCCATGTGCATTCAAAACACAATGTTTTTGTAGTAGTAAAATACTTAAGAGCTCAAATGAATCGTGTTTTGTTAAAATTCAAATCAAGCAATATACAGCAGTAACCTTCCGGACTCAAAATCCCTTGATACTTTTTAAAAGCAACCTAGATACTTTTTATGTGAAAGAGCTCTGAGCAAGTTCCCCTAGAGATGCAGTTTAAACCATGAAAAACGTATACAATCAAGACCAAATTATTTATGAAAAACAACCTCACAGTCAATGTACTGAAAAAAATAACCCTTGCTTCTTTTGTGATTATTTATTTTCGGTATTATATATGTGTCTGACGGTTTTGGATATTTGATGCAACTTACATCACCATCAAATGCATGGAGGAGCTTAGGAGTGGCAACGAGGGGAAAAGGAGTAAATCACACATTGCAAGAGAAATTCCGGAGTTTCAATCGTGTCTTTGACTTGGAGGAATTCTTGAATTGTGGTTAATGCATCAACTACTTCAAAATCTCTGACAAGGTAACAGATATATAGATGCGTAGACTAATGAATTTTATAGACTAATTGGTATTTCAATATTTTGGTGGTAAGAGACAAAAATTTCAGTACACTGAATTTTTTGACCATGTTAGTATGTCTGAAACATCAGTGAGCCTTTCATTTAGAAAAGGCCATGTTTAGGAGACAATGGGATGTAATAGGTAGAATAGTGGTGGCACGAGTAACACTAGTCAACCACTTACAGCACGTGGGCCACCATCCCTCATGCCAAATAGGAGGGTGAAAAACATACAACCTAATCAGTCAGCACCTTGCTCACAGATAAGATAGTTAGGGGCGTAATTAGTCCAGTTCGGTCCGGTTTTAGATAAATTTTGGGACTGAACCAGTATATATTGGTTTTGCATTTTCAAGTACCAATACCGCGCCGGTTACCCTCCTAAACCGGTACTTCCAGTTTTACTAGTTCAGGTCCAGTTCGGCCCGATTTTTCAAGTTTTAATGTATTTTAGTATTACTATTATATTTATCAAAGGGAGTATGTTGATAATTTATTAAGCTATAAAATATAATTAATATATATTTTATATTTAAAATATATGATCAAATAAATGTTCATGTTTAAGATTAAAATTTTATATTATAAATTATAATATAACATTATTTCATATATAATTATAGTTTATAAAAAATTATATATAATATAAAAAATATTATATATATTATTAAAAATTAATTAAAAATATATAAATATGCGAACCGGTCTGTTTCTAAAAAACATAAAACTAAGACTGAATTGGTTATAATCGGTTTTTAAAATGGAGGAACCAGTCCTGAAATGAACCGGTCCAAAATCGGACCAAACCAACCAGTTCGGGCCAATTTGGGCCGACTTTTCAGTTTTCCAGTTTATTTTTACAGCCCTAAATGTTGTAAGTATGGTAATCGGATCAAAGGTGGCAAATTGCACAAAGGGTGGGAAGTATGGACAGGATTGTTTGTTGAGGCCGATAGTCCTGTTGATGAGGATTTGGGTATTGTGGATTCCGAGCCTATTTATAACGATGGGTCCAAGGGTGAACTGAAGAGGAGTTGGTCCAAGGGGACAATGGTCCTATGTTAACAGTTCATATAGCACATTATATGCCTCATAAGATAGAGGTTAATGATTGGTTGCACAACATGTTTCTTTCAACCTGATTAGTGGAGGTAAGGACGTTTGTAAACTAGTGATTGATTCGAGTAACTGCGAGATTCAAGAATGAGGTTTCCGAGGAAGCAGTCAAGAAGTTGAACTTGCAGACAAAGATACATTTTAGTTCTTACAGATTGGCTTGGCTTCACAAAAGAATGAGGTAACAGTTTCTAAATGTTGCTTTGTTTTTTTTTTCTTCTATTGGTTCAAAATATAAAAATAAGCTTTGGTGTGATGTCATTAAGGGGTTGTTTGGAATGAGTTGATATCAACTCAACCTATTTCATCATCTAATCATTACAACTTTTCTAAACTTTCAAATAATATATAATAAACAATTCTATCTTTTCAAATTTCAAAATAAAAATTATATTCTAACAATATTTTATTTAACTTTCAACTCTCATCTCCTCTAGCTTATCTCATCTCAACTCAATTCACTATCCAAACTTTCCCTAAGATGGATGCATGTGATCTTGAGTAGGTTAGACCTTGGCAAGATACGGGTGCCATTCAAAGTGACAAGTGGAGCACCTACTGTTTTAGCTTTGAGAATGTTAAGGTTGTCTTTTTACCTAGTAAAAATGTAAACCCACTACATGGGAAACAGAAGGAATTTGTTGAAAACCAAGGTGTCTACGAGTGAAGAAGAACCGACATTAGGGAATGAATTTGTGGAGGTGAATAATGTTTTGGGCGATTCTATTACATTTATTCAAACAAATGATATGCTAGAGTACGAGGTGATAGTCTGAAGATGAGACGCCAGTGAATTTTAGGAAAACTGAATGTGTAGGTTTTGCTGGGATTGAAAATTTTATGTCAAGTTTTCTTGAGAAAATTGTTGATTTTGGATTCAGATGTTGTCAGAAGAGCTCGATTTTTGTGGGAGGTTGGTGACTGTTGGCTTCTATCAATTTGATGCAAGAAATTTCAATCTTAGTGAGTTTACGGGCACAAGAGTGATGCTGAATAAAAAGAAGAGACTAATCCAGCAGCATTCAAAGGATTGAAGCAAAGACTTTCAACATTTGAGGGTGAATTCTCCCTAACCTAAGGAGATTAGGAATGGTAAGGAGGATTTTGGGAAAGGAGAAATTAGCACATTGCAAGAGAAAAAGGCCCTAAGCCCAAGTGGTGGTTCGAAACTCCGCATTCATGCTCTTAGGGCTATCATACTGGGTGAATTTCCACTTTAATTACTAGAGGTGCAATTGTGAAAAATTCCTTATTGAGAGCCTGTGCATCCCCGAGATTAGTTGGCACTTTGTCCTCGACACCCTGTGCTGTGATTGAGAGACAAAACCTCCATGAGGGATCTAACCATTATTGCAATTATTCAAGTCTTCAGAAATAATTAAGTGCCAGATTGTGTAAGAGTGGAAGTTAGAAAACTTTTTCAGATTGAAAGGTCTGCTTAGAAGAATGATGGTACACTCTCAACTTGAGTGAGATTTGAACAAGCATGTGAAAATCTCAAGTTTTTAAAAGGGAGTATGGGAACAATCGAAAACACAAAGCATGTAATGAAAAGGGTAAATTCTTGTATTGGTCCACGAGGTTTTGTTTAATTTCAAGTGGTTTCTAGGGTTCATTTTTCAAGAACAATGATGAAATGGATAACACAAAAATACATGGAAGAAATCCAACAGCATACCAGTTGGTACGTTTGAAGCCAAATTTGACAAGATGAGTATGATAATGGCCAGGACTGCGATCCCACTAACCCGATCAATTTGCGCATAGGGCTCCATTAAGTCCCATAGAGTTTTTGGGATGCCAGTTTTGTTGAAGCCATAAACAGTGATAAACATTCCGCAGAAGAAAATTAAAAGCAAATAGGAAACCTGGCAATGAACGAAATAGACTTCAGACATAGCTCTCGAACAAGCAATCCCCGTTCCTTGTCTACTACAGGGTATGCTCTAATATTTTCAAGTTCCACCAATAGTTGAAGGGAAAAATAAGAAGAAGAAGTAAGAGCATAATGTTAACAGATTATACCTTTTCAAGGCATGGCCTAGCATCCTTGAAATCAAGGACCACAAGAGCAAGTGCAGCAGTAATTGCAGTCCATGACAATGATGACATATTCAGACCCATAAGCAAAGCAATTAACATCCCTATGGCGACAAGGTAAACGCATGACTTCCGCATCCTTTTCCAATTCAAGGTCCAATCTTCATTTCCTTCTGAAGGCTGTAAAGTGCGTCTCTTAGTCTATCCACTGATGCAACATTGTGTGAAGTAGTGGTTTCTTCCCTTTTCTGAGAAGATGCATCATTTGCCAATTCTTTTGATGCATTAGAATTTCCCATGTTCCTATTTATGTTGGGAGGGCTTTGCACAATTATAGCTTCCATTGTAGACTTCCATTCCTGAGAACTCGAGGATGTAAAATGCGACATGGTGGCTGGTGAAAAGGGATGAGAATTCAAGTCCTCCTCCGAAACAAGTTCTATATATGCCGCATCTTCTTCATCTTTTGGAAAGGGACGAGAATTCAGGTCCTCCTCCGAAACAAGTTCTATATAAGCCGCATCTTCTTCATCTTTTGGAATTGATAGCAACCTCCAGTACATGCATATAAGAATTAGACTGTTGGCAACAACTCCCAAGAGCATCGCAGGGAGAATGCCGATTAGAAAATTCCAGAAAGATATCTTACTCTTAGCAGCTATAACCAAGTTTTGGGGGTTGCCAATTGGAGTTGCTGAAGACCCAATATTCGCACTAGATGCCAGAGCAAGAAGGAAAGGATGAGGTGGGAGATTATGTTGCCTCGCAATTTTCAAAACAAACTCGGTCAAAACTACGCAGGAGGTATCATTAGTGAAAAGCGCACTTGAAATGGCAGAAATCAGGCAGATTCGGAAAATTAAGTCCTTTGCTCCTTTACTCTTCCATGAGAGCAACTTTCCCAAGTACTTGAACATATCAGCCCTTTCGAGATAGACACTGACAAGCATTGTCCCAAAGAGGAGACCAAGTATTGGGAGATCAATTGCTTCATATGCTTGCTTTGGAGTTATGATTCCGAATAAAACCATCAGCATGGCCCCCAGGAGGGACCCTGCAATCCTCCCAATTGGTAGAAAAGGAACTGCGGGGAAAACTGCCAAAACCCAGAAGATTGCGAAAGCAAGGGAGCCTAGAACCACATTCACAGAAGTAGCCAAGGCCATCTTTTCGGCTTGGTAAGCCAAAAAACTCTACAGCTCCAGGGGCTCAATATATTAGTAAAATTCCACAGCTGACGCCATCTTACCATAAAAACAACCGAAAAATAAATTTCTGTGGAGAATTCCGGCACTATAATACATTAAGCGCACTAACATGATAGCAAAATTCATTGAAAAACTGCGACCAAACAGCTGGAAGGTAAAGACTAAGCTCAAAAAAATTCTAGGAAGATACGAATGCAGATATGTTGCAGCTTCGAATACTCTATAGTTAATAAACTAACAGAAAATAAGCCCATGGTCAAGTAATACAAGAGATCGACAAGTTCAACTAGCACTGACAATCTAGATTTTTCCTGTTTCTTGTTCTTTTGACTTTTATGGATAAACCTTACTCTCAATGTAGTAGCCGCTGGTCCCGGTGTAGCCATTGCAGGATATGCGCCACCCATACGTGGAATATCAAGGAACTTAGCAATAATGCAGGGAGAGAAAGTAATACTCACTCCCCGGACCACTAATGTGTAGAACAGAGCATCAACATCATTAACCATCTCTATTAAAGTTCTGTTTTTCCTTTCTACCACTCCATTTTGTTGTGGAGTGTAAGCCATAGTAGTTTCATGGATAATGCTTACAGATTCACAATAAGCAGGAAAGTGATATTCACCTCCTCTATCGGATCTAAGACATTTTATTTTGACGTCACACTGATTTTCTACTTCATTTTTATATGCATTAAAATTATCCAAAACTTGGTCTTTCGAATGCATCAAATAAACATAATAGTATCTAGAGAAATCGTCTATAAAAGTCACATAATATTTTTTACCTCCTCTAGTAGGCGTGCTATCCATGTCACATACATCACTATGTATTAATTGCAATAAAGATGAAGTTCTTTCTACTCTAGAAAATGGTTTTCTTGCAATTTTTGTTTGCATGCATATTCTACATTTATCTATTATCATATCTTTGGCATATTTAGGAATTAAATTTAAATTAACCATGTCATCAAGTCTTCTAGCATAAATATGTCTTAAACAACAATGGCATAAAGAATATGAATCAAGCATATAAGTAGAAAATTCACTTTATTATTAATATTGAGTTTGAACATGCCTTCTATCCCTTCCTCACAAAATTTCCCTATTTGGTCAGAACAAATTTATCTGACTCAAAGACTAATTTAAACCCATACTTATTCAGAAAATTACCAGATACAAGGTTTTTCCTAACTTTTGGTACATGATATACATCCCTAAGAGTAAGCATTTTTCCAGAGGTGAACTCCAAATCTATTGTGTCTTTGCCTTTAACTGTAGCAGTGGATGGATTTTCCATGTAGATAACACATCCATCTTCTTCCGACTCATACTTTTCAAACAAACTCTTGCCTTTGCAAACATGTCTTGTTGCTCCTGAGTGAATCCATCAAGAGTTGTCTCATTTGAGAATATTGACCTCAGAAATCATGGCCACAAAATTCTCTCTGGAGTCAGAGTTTTGTTGTTTCTTTTTAAGGAAATGACAATCTCTTTTGTAATGGCTCGGCTTTCCATAATGAAAGCAATTTACATTCAGTTTCTTTTGTTTCTTGCCTTGGAAGTGACTTTGTTTTCTTCTAAAGTTATTCTTTCTCTTCCGATTTTCATATCCAGATTGATTGGATTGTCCAGTTTTGTGGGTTTTCCCTTCCTCTACCATATGCATATTGGAGGTCAAAGAGTCACGCTCTTCCTTACCATCTCTAAGTCTTATTTCCTCTTCTATATGAAGATGTTGGCTTAGATCTTCCAGAGACATTTCCTCATTTCTATACTTCAGACTTCTTTTGTAGTCTTTCCATGATGGAGGAAGTTTATCGATAATGGATGAAACCGATATAGAATCATCCATTTTCATATTGTGTTGAGTGAATTGATCAAGAATATGCATAATTTCATTGAATTGTTCAACAATAGGCCTAGAGTCTGCCATTTTATAACTGAACAATTTGGTAGCAAGAAATTTCTTACTTGTAGCATCTTCTAAGAGATATTTAGCCTCAAGAGTGTTCCACAGATCCTTGGCGGTTGCTTTGTTTTGGTAAGCTTCAAACAATGTGTCAGACATTGCATTGCAGATGTGACCCTTGCAGATGTAGTCATCTTGTTTCCATTTGATTCTTGCCCGACTTTGAGCAATTATCTCATCCTCATTTGCAGATGGCCTAGGAGTGGTTAGAACATACACCACTTTAAGACTAGCTAGGAGAAAGTGCATCTTCTTTTGCCAGCACCGAAAATTGGCTCCATCAAAACGTTCGAGCTTAACAAAATCCGCAGCAAACTCTCTCAACTCTGTGTCATTAGAAATAAAAAATATTGTCTTAAGATTGTTGGATCAAAGGGGCCGCAAAACAATAAATAGTGAGAGAAAATTTTCTTCAAGGCGCGTTACAATGTCGCTTTTCTTAAAACAATATTCGCCTCCACCAATAACGGTATGCACACGGGTTACAAACGAATTTGCCTCCAAGATACAATCAAGCCCAGAACAAGTCTATTTGTCTAACTGCGTTATGCATATATGAAATTAGACCCCGAATACCCTCAAAATTTGCTATTCAACCAAGAAATTATAAATCTGTTTTCTCGAGAACAAACAGATTCTAACAAGTTCTAACAAGATTTGAAGAAGTGAAAAATTTTGAGAGAGAGAGAGAATTCGAATGAATTCTGGGATACTTAAATGGTAGGCCAATGGGTCTATTTATAGATGGCCAAAAGTTGCGAACGAAAAGTTATTACTTTTCATTTTTTCGAAAATTGTTCAGAATAGGTATATATATTGTGTCTACTGCCAAATGACACTAATGGTTGCCTTGTTTCCTCATCAATTGTTTGGTACCAGTTCGAATCACCGGGTGTGCGCTTTGGGAATTTAAATTTGGTTTTATGTGTCGCAGCGCCTCACACATGGAGCCGCTCCTGTTGCGTTGCTACGCTTCGTTCACGCCCACACGGGCATCGCTTGAGCCCATGCATTGCATTGCTTTATGCATGCATGCCTTGGTGCCTGGCCACATGCCTCTTGGAGAGGCTTCTTCATAAATCATTTAAAAACCCCAACTTGACATAGGGGTGACTCAAACTCCATCCCTCTGGGTCAACCAGAGACATAAATACCACCAAGCCATTTGATGTTCTTATGGAAAGTAATCAAACACAAAATACTATAACCATCCATAAACTTTCCATATATTCTCTCTTTCCAAAATAATTCACAACTTCCAAAATCAACCCAAGAATATTATTAATCAATATAATATATAATTAATTATTTTAAAAATATTTCCAACATTGATGTGACTGGAATGCTGAATACATTGTAGAATGTTGATTTTCCCAGCCATTGATGTGACTGGGAAGGATGGTATCAATGTCCTTGACCTTAAATTATTTTCTAAACATGAACAGGATCTATTGATGAGTGGTAGGCCCCATACATGATTGCTTATAAATAAAGCCCTTAGCTATCATACGCTCTACGAGTAAAAACAATGGGATCATTAGCCATTAAGAAAGTATTTCCCCTTCTCATCAACTTTGTCCTATTTGTTCAATTGGTTTCATCATTGGACATGCATGCCTTTTCTTCTAATTCTTCCAAAGAAGCTACTGCTCTTCTTACATGAAAAAACAACCTTCAAAACGAATCCCAATCCCACTTATCTTAATGGACTTCAGTTTCTTCTTCCATTAGGAATCCATGCAATAATTGGCTTGGTATTTCATGCAACCTTGCTGGAAGCGTCGTCAAAATAAACATTACCGAATCTAGCTTACAAGGTACGCTTCAAGGATTTTCTTTTTTGTCATTTCCAAATCTTGCGTACATTGATCGTTACATGAACGCACTTTTTGGTTTAATTCCTCCCAAATTAGCTACCTGTCAAAACTCGAATATCTCGATTTGTCCTTTAATAAGTTTTTAGGCAAAATCCCACCAGAAATTGGCAAGCTAACAAATCTTAGGGTCCTCCACCCTATGCAGAATAACTTAAATGGCTCCATTCCTGAAGAAATAGGGCACCTAAACCTTCTAACAAAACTTGTTCTTCACAACAACCATTTAGACGGTTCCATCCCTTCTTCCTTAGGCAATTTGAGCAACTTGGTTATTTTGTATCTTTATGGCAATGAACTTTTTGGTTTCGTTCCTCCAGAAATGGGAAACCTCTCCAATTTGGATCAACTTCTCATTAGTCGCAACCACCTGACAAGTCCAATCCCTCCCACTTTCCGAAACTTGAAAAAGCTAACCATCTTGCACATATTTGATATTTCACTTTTTGGCCCCATCCCTTAGGAACTTGGAAATTTGAAATCCCTAAAGAATATAAGTCTTCAACACAATAATCTTTCGGGTTCAATTCCAACATCATTCGGTGATTTGGTAAATCTTACCCTACTTCACCTGAATAATAATATCCTTTCTAGATCCATTCCTACTGAATTAGGAAACTTGACTTCTCTCAAATATCTATGGTTGGATCAAAACCAGCTATGAGGTTCTCTTCCAACTTCTTTTGCTAACTTGAGCAATTTGATATCTTTCGTCCTTGGTGAAAACCAACTTACCGGTCCTATTCCTCAAGGAATTGGAGATCTCATCAACTTGGAAACTCTAAAACTGGACCCAAACCAATTTATTGCTAATTTGCCTTAAAACATTTGCCACGGTGGATCACTCCAGTACTTTGCTGCAAGCAACAACCATTTGGATGGCCGAATTCCCAAAAGCTTCAAAAATTGCACAAGCATAGTCAGAGTCCTATTAGGAGGTAACCAACTCATTGGAGATATATCTAAGGACTTTGGTGTCTATCCAAACTTGAAGTTCATAGATCTAAGTCATAATAGATTTTATGGAAGGATCTCAAGTAATTGGGGACAGTGTCAACAACTACACACCTTACTTCTGGGTAAAAACAATATTACTGGTAGCATATCACACGAGATTGGAAATTGGACCCAGCTAGTTGAACTTGATCTTTCTTCAAATCATATAGTTGGGTGATTCCAAAAGAATTCGGAAGGTTGATTTCTTTAGAGCGATTGAGGATGAATGGAAATCAACTCTCTGGTGCGATTCCTTCTGAATTTGGATCATTCACAAATCTTGAATATCTTGACCTATCCTCAAACAAGCTGAGTAAGTCAATTCCAAGTAATTTCGGGGACTTCATGAAATTTATTGACTTGAATTTAAGCCACAACAATTTTAGTGAAGGGATTCTAGCCCATCTCGTAACCTTATTTCATATCTCCAAATTAGATATAAGTTATAACTCTTTAAATGGAGAGATACCAGCAGAGATTAGCAAAATGGAGAGATTAGAGATCTTGAATCTCTCCCGCAATAATCTTTCTGGCTTCATTCCGAAAGCATTCGAACAAATGTGTGGCTTGTGGTATATCGACATATCCTACAATGAGTTGTAGGGTCCCCTTCCCAATAGCAATGCATTTCTAAACGCTCTTGTAGAAGCATTACAAGGGAATAAGGGATTGTGTGGTAATGTTACGGGACTACAACCTTGCAATGCTTCCATGATAAACAAACATAGCTCAAAAAGGGGACACAAAGTCATGTTTCTTCTCGTTTTCCCGCTTTTTTTTATCTTTCCGCTTTTAGGAGCAATTTCTATTCTACTTTCTTTCCTTGGGTTTTTTCTCTTTAAGCAAAGAAGAAAGACAGATCTAGAACCCACACATTGAGGGCCAAGTATTTCTTTCAATATTACAATTCAATGGAAGACCATTGTACGATGAAATCATAAAAGTGACCAATGGTTTTGATGCTCTATACTGCATCGGGAAAGGAGGACATGGAACCGTCTGTAAAGCAGAGCTAACTTCAGGACCTACCGTAGCTGTGAAGAAATTCAATCAGCCACTACATGACGTTTGTGAGAATAGATTTCAAAAGGAGTTCTTGAATGAGATGAGGGCATTGACAAACATACAACATCGAAACATTGTGAAACTTTATGGTTTTTGTTCCCATGTGCAACATCTCTTTTTGGTTTGTCAATACCTAGATAGGGGTAGCTTGTCCCTAATCTTGGGCAACGAAGATGCTGCTAAAGTACTCTACTGGAGTAAGAGATTGAATATTGTTAAAGGTGTGGCATATGCCTTGTCTTACATGCACCATGATTGCTCCCCTCCAATTATTCATCGGGACATATCAAGCAGCAACATCTTGCTGGATTCTCAATTTGAGGCTCATGTTTCAGACTTTGGGACTGCTAAGCTTTTGGAGCTAGACTCATCCAATTGGACTTCCCCTGCAGGCACTTATGGATATATTGCACCAGGTAAATTAGTTCATTGTACTATCAAAGAAAAGTATGCATACGCGTTGATTTTTTCCATCTTTCCTTCATTTCTTTTCTTTTTTTGGCAGAGTTTGCTTATACAATGAAGATAACAGAAAAATGTGATGTGTATAGCTTTGGGGTATTGGCAATCGAAGTCATTAGAGGAAAGCATCTAGGTGATCTCATCTCCACACTATCATTGCCGTTAGCTATGGAGAACATACAGGTGATGTGTTGGACCAACGCCTTCCATTTCCAACAGTTCATGTTGAGAATGAACTTATAATAGTTGTACAGCTTGCCATGAAATGCTTAAATGTCTATCCACATTCAAGGCCGATGATGGAAATGATTTCTAAAGTGTTTTCGACCAATATTGCACATTCCTAGAGCCATCCAGAAGTGCATTGCCAACTTGAAAGTCGAGAGTTGAAGATTATACACTATCCAGATAATAATTAATGAAAATAAGTGCTAAAATTATTAGAGCATTTCCATCCCATGTATGTGTAACTTAGTGTTGTCAGTTGTATGAGTGTTAGGGTATCATTTTTTATCATCTCATTTCCTTCAATTTAATTCCAACTATATCATTCAACCAAAGTGTCTTTTGGGAGTATAATGTGGCAAGTTTTTGCAATTGGAATGTTTGTTTGTTCTCAACAAATCTTTTTAATAGAAATCGATGTGATTTGAAACTTTTGGAGTTAGAATACCTTAATTTAAAAAAGAGGGAGCTTGAGACATCAATTTTTACTTTTTATTTTAGAAATACTCTTATATATAATTCTTTTTAGAGCCGCATGATATTTTTTGAATCTTTTATAAAAAAATGCAAAACAAAATAGTAGCTTCTGGCTAACAATAGGAAAGGGTGGGAGGTAATTCCCCGGCCCCATGCAGTTGCCATCCCATATGGAGAGGCAAATCACCGCACATGGGGAGGCCCAAGTGGAGGGGGGATCCTACCCACTAACACTCATAGAGCTGCTATTATAAATGTATTGTGTTAGCATCTTCAATGACAAAATTTAGCCTGATTGAAGAATTATTATTTGGTACTCTTGGAATACGAACACGTATTCACATCCAATCATATATATATATATTCATGATGTGATAGAATGAGAGTACCACATCATCTCTCTCTCACTTTTTTTTTTGTAAAAAAAGAAGAAGAATATGATACCCCAAGTTTATTGAAAACCCTCACTTGTGATGGAGGAAAATTGTGTTTACAAAAAATCGACACCTGAGAGTTACAATTAATCAAAAAACCCAATCCCATGCATCAAAAGAACTAGTAACTATATAACCAGAATACAAACTATCCAACGTGACCACTACAAAGCAACAAAAAACATAAACAACCTGCAAAACAAATTAGTGCACACAAAACAAAAAAAAAAAAGGAAAACCAAAAGACCAGTAAAATAAACAAAGCTACAAACGTAAATGTGGTAAACCCAGTTTATCAATCCGAATTATACCCTTCAATAGATGTGGCAAATCCCGATCATCCTCATAACAAACTTCTCACCCTGACAGGCAATAAAATCTGCACCTTGATTACCCTCATGAAATTGATGTAAAACCAAAACATTAAGCCCCTCAAGCTCCTTTTGCAGCTCCTCCAAAAAATCCCATAAATACCAAATAGTACACTTAGCAATACCTTCTCTAACAGCCCTCAATTCAACTTCATTATTAGTAGCAATCCCAAAATAAGCCGAAAAAGCCCCCTTAACTCTCCCCAGTTCATTCCGAATCACACCACCTCCACCACTACTTCCTAGATTACCACGACAACTACCATCACAATTTAATTTAAACCATCCCACAGGTGGTTTCTGCCAAGCCACCAGTCTATAACGCCTAACTAAAACCTGCTCACCCTAAATGTCAAGGGATGAGAGAAATTGCTCCTCAGCAAGGGACAACTTCCCTGCCTTTTTAATGCCCCCTACCAATCTCTTAAGCTAGAATTTAATGGCAAACCAAAGACACTGAGAATTCTGAGATTGCCTCTCCATTCTAGCCTTACACCTGCTATGCCAAAGTTTCCAAGTAATCAGACATGGCACCATACCCACTAAAATCCCTTTAAGAGACAATTTTTTAGCACAAGCAAACCAAGACAAAACACGAGCCCACCAAGTGGAAGTTTGCATACAAGAAAAGCCAAAAGCTACACTAGCAAGTTCCCAAACTTGACTGTCCAGGTCCCCCGAACAGAGCACATGATCTGAAGTTTCACATTGTTTCCTCTTGCAACAGTCGCAACTAGATGCTAAAGAAATCCCTCTATGTTGCACTCTGTTATCAATGGCAAGGCATTTAAATCTAGCTTTCCAAGTACAAATAGATATCTTTTTAGGGATACTGTTATGCCATATCCAATCCATCCACTGAGTTGGCTCACCCTTAACACGAATGATCGCCCAAGCACTAGAAGAAGAGAAAATACCATCAGTATTGGGCTTCCAAATAAAAGTATCCACACCCTTCTTTCCAGTCGCAATATTGGAAGCAATATACGTTGTCGTATCCTTACCCTCCCAAATATTATTCAGCCAACAATCTCGAATTTCAAGAGTAAGTTTATAGACAGTATCCACCTTATCTGAAAGAGGCCCGGAAGCTAACTAACGATCATACCAGAATGAAGAGAATTTCCACCTCGAACCAACACTCTAGCATTATCACAAACCTATGGTAAAACAGAAATCATAGACCTCCTGAAATTAGAGCCCGCTGGAATTGCAGTATACACATGTTTTCTCTTTAAATACTTAGCACGAAAAGAAGGAAGTCCATAAATTATCCACCGAAAGGAGACGCCAAGCCATTTTCATATGAAGAGCACGTTGGACCTTTTTTAAATCTCTTATGCCCAAACCTCCCTCACTAGTGGGTTTACAAATCTTACTCCAAGCTCTCCATTTAGTTCTAGGTGAACCATCAACATTCCCCCAAAAGAAATTTGACAATATGGAATTAATTTTCTGAATAATAACCATAGGGACATTCATCACAGCAAGAGTGTGGATCGCCATAGTGGATAACACATGCTGCAATAAAATAAGACGCCCCCCTTGTGAGAGTAAATTGAACTTCCAACCAGCCATTTTTTCTGAACTTTTTCCACCAAAGGTTTAAGAATTCTAGCTGTCATTCTACCAGAAACCAAAGGCACCCCCAAATAAGTTAAAGGAAACTAGCCAACCTTAAAACCCTTAACTCTCACCAGCCTACGCACTTTAGACATATTAACCAGCTTTGAAGGAAAGAAAGCTGATTTTTCCTTACTCATTAATTGACCAGACCAATTCTCATAAATCCCCAACGTTTCCATAAGGATTTTCACCAATCTTATACTACCATTGACAAAAATCAAAAGATCATCAGCATATAATAAATGAGAAATAAGAGGAGCTCCCACAGGATGATAAAAACCTTTAATGCTCCCCCATCAAAATTTTCCTGCAAAAGCCTAGTCGAAACCTCTTCCATTAAAATAAACAAATAAGGAGACAAAGGATCTCCCTGACGCAAACCACGAGAAGGTTTAAAAAAACATTTATAAGTCTCATGCATTATCACTGAAAACCAAGGGGATTGAATACATTCCCTCACCAATCTACAAAAATGATCCGAGAAACCAAAACCATCCAGAACCATCAAGAGAAAACCCCAATCCACCCTATCATAAGCCTTAGCCATATCGATTTTCACCATAACATTTCCCCCACTAGTTTTCCTGTGAAGAGAATGAACCATTTCTTGAGCTAGGGTAATATTTTCAAAAATGGTCCTTCCAGGCACAAAAACTCCTTGTTCCGTAGATATCAAGTTAGGCAGAATCCGCGTCAACCTTTTAACAATGATTTTAGAAACAATCTTCTAGGCCACCGAACATAAACTAATCGAACGAAATTTATCAAAACTAGTAGGGTCCTGCACTTTAGGAATTAAAACAATATGAGAAGAAGAAAAGTACCTGGGCAAATGATCACCACGAAAGAAGACCGTCGGTGCCTTAATAATGTCAGCTTTAACAAAATCCCAGCATTCAATGAAAAAAGCCGTGCTGAAACCATACGGACTAGGACTGATGTGCCAAGGAATGGAGATGAGAGCTTCTTTGACCTCTTCCTCAGATGGATCCCTACAAAGAGCAATATTCTCTTCTCTCAAAACACTACATCCCAGCAAAGGTGTAAGATCCACCTGCTCCAAGACTGGACTATCAATAATAAACTCCTTGAAATACTCGGCAGCAACTAAGTGAACCTCTTCCGAACTCCCCAATATACATCCATCAAGTAGTTTCATTTGGGAGATCACACTTTTAGATCTTCTTTGATTAACAATTGCGTGGAAGAACTTGCTATTTTGGTCACCCTTAAGCAACCATTTTTTCTTTGCATTTTGGGCCAATCTAGTTTCCTCTCTACCCTCCCAGACTTCAAATTCAATTTTGGACACAAGGTAATCAGCTTCCACCTCAAGAGAGTAACCCACTTGAAGTTGATGTTCCAAAGTTTCCACACGCTCTTCCAGTTCCCGACCGAAGACATACTTACTCCAAGCCCTCAGAGCCAATCTGGTTTTCTTTAATTTTTCGGCTAGCTTCCAAAGACCACTATAACGAACTAGAGACATCCAAACCTCCTTGACAAAGGACAAAAAGTTTTCATGAGAACACCACATATTCTAAAACTTGAAGGGATGAGGACCCTACAATTCCTCCATTCTCACAAAATGAATCACTATGGGGCAATGGTCCGATGTTGTCCTCTACAAATACTGAAACTAAGCCGAAGGAAACTGGGAAGAAAACTCAGTGTTTATCAAAGCCCTATCCAACCTCGCCCAACTACAGGACTGAACCTCCTACCCATTGCACCAATACATCCTTTGTCCGCTACTAGGAAGCTCAACATTGCCACACTGATCTAAGTACCTATTAAAGTCTTCCATAGAGACCAAGGGTCTGGGGTTCCCTCCTATCCGTTCATCATCCCGACGAATAGTATTAGAATCCCCCACCACTCTCCAAGGGCAATCCACTACCTGCATATCCTCCAAATCCCTCCAAAGTTCCCGACGTTCAAGTTGTGTACATATAGCATAAACAAAGGATAAAAAGAAAATTCTATTATCCATCACTACATAACTAGATAACATTTGAGATGAACTACATACCTCCTCAAAGGCAAGTGATTCCCTCCAAAACAACCAAAGCTTACCACCATTAGCCTCATTACAACAAAACTTCGGAAAATCCAAATAACTCCCTAGATTATGCATTTTGTCTTCAGGCGGAAAAGGCTCAGAAATTGCAACCGTCGCAACCTTATGTTTCCTAACCAAATTTTGTAGCCGTCTCTTAGAACTCCCTAACCCCATTATATTCCACACTAGTATGGTGTCTTTCATTAATTAGTTTTTTTAGGACAGGTGGACACCCACAAAAAGACTTTCTCACAAAAACATTCAAATTATTACCCATCATACCTTGGACCTCCCTATCAGACTCATAAGCTTTTTCTTTAGCTAGACCCGATATCCTCTCACATTCATCTTTGTACGAGAAATAACCTGTTGGAACATCATGCTTTTCTTTTTCCAAAACCGGAATCACAGAATTGTCATGCATACTGTGTTGAGCCAAACCACTCTCTAAATCTAGTATTTCATTCACGATCACACACTAACACCACCTTCCTGCTCCTTCCCATCAGATTTTTCAGACTGTGTAAGCCCCAACAGTGCATCCTTAAGGCTCTCTGTTTCCAACACCACCCCATCAATAGCGGGCAGTAACTTCCCTAACTCCATAGCATTCATAGCCGAATCTCCCAAAGCTTTCTTAACTTTTTCTTGCCATACTTCTTTAAGAGAATTCTTTTTATTAGCCTACTTCTTTTCCCCTGCCCTACACACCATAGACGTGTGGCCTTGCTGATGGCGATTCTGGCAATAATAGCCCGATTTTTCATATCTGGTCTCCTACCATATTTGATTAGTAAGAGAAAACACAATCGAAAATCCCAAAACAGGTTCTTCCTTCATGTTCACTTTGACAAATATCCTTGCGCCTGATGCTCTTGTGCGATTTATCATGGCATTGTCAATCCTAGGATACCTTCCAAACCTGGTTGCAAGAATTTGAAGACAATCTTTCCTGTACAGATGCATTGGAAGACCGGGTAGGAAGATCTATTGAGGGGCCAAGGGTGACTATATTTGTAAATCAAATTCCTTCATCCATCTGAAAATACGAAACAGAAACCCTTCCATCAGAGGATGCCGCCATGGGCAAGCCCTAGCAGCAATGTGAAGAACAAAACACCGATAAATGGAAACCCGAAAATTGCGTAAGAGAAAAAAATCGCCAGAGCTTATATTTTTTATAAGGCTTTTCTTACATTTGGATTGTCTTTTACCTTGTGATTAGTGTAACTTGTGTAGAGAGTACCACATCATCTATATTCTTTGACTACTTAATAATTTTTCCTTAGTTAAATTGTAAATTTTTTGGATAAAATTCATGTTCAAATTGAAAGAAATTACAATTATATCAAATTCGCTAGACCTTCACAAGATTTTTGAAAGATAGTCGCTACTCCTTCATGAGAAACATGAATCTAGCCAAAAACTCCACCAATTTTGCTAGATGTTAGGTCAAGTGAAAATTCTTAATTTAAAAGCCCTTAGACCTCTTACTATACTTGTGATTTATGTGTTGCAGAGTAATTATTTGGTAGACACTCATGGGATGTGTAATTTGGCAAATTTTGACTTTTAACAGGTTTCGTAAACCTAGTTTTACTCTAATTCTGGCCACCCATCCTGTATAAGCATCCTGATATAAGCTTTTCTTTGTGTGGAACCATTCCTGTATAAGCGTCCTTCTAGTGAAGGGCGAGCAACAACATAGGCGTAGCATGACACAAGATTCACAAGTAAGGGATAAGGCAAATCGGGAAATAGATGAGCAATGTACAAGTTCAAGCTTGTGCTCAGAATACTTTCCTCGTCGTATCATGAGTCCAAGATAGTGCTCAGAGGCCATCCTACTTGTCTGAAAGCATAGCTCTAAGCAAAGTTTCAAACATGCTTTGTGATTTATCAATTTTCAAATTATGACCCAAAATTGTTTTCGAGTTTCGTTCAAATATCGAGCAGGTATTCTAAAGGTGTTTCCATCCTAGAGGCAAAAATCTGCCAAGTAGCCATACGCACACCAGGACTCATTTGGAACCCATCTTGCATAAGCGTGGTGTCCTATTATGAGCAATACGCATAGTTAGAAGAGTCACAAACTCTACCCCCTCCCCATGCTTGCCCATTTGCAGAGCCTTTACAATGCATGGGTGACATTCACAAGCAATAGGACTGAACTTCACTCCCCTGAACTTCACGCAGAGCAAACTTCTTCCATCTCTGCCACAGCTTCATTTGTCGTACACGTACCTGTCGATGCCCGTTGACCAACACACACAAACCACGTCGAGCACTATCAGTCCCATGAAGCCCAATCCTCTTTCTAAAAATAGCCTTCCCACTCTTTCTTTTTCACCAAAACTCTAAAACCCCTCTGTAACGACCCAAAAGAAATTTGATAGATGGATTTCTTTTGGCCCTAGATATATTGTGAAATTCTAAAAGGATTTCATAAATCGAGCAATTGATTTGGTTTAAGTCCGTTAGTGTTGTCAGATCTTGATCCACTATGGTGACGAAATTCTCCTCTTTAATTAAGGCACTTAGGAGTATAATTTCATGAAACAAATTACAAAACTAGAATCGTATGACTATCCAAGATTCTATGGCAAAATAATAGATTTCAAGTTTTTTGAATGAATAGTAGCCATTTGGGAGAGCGCTACGTGGCAACTGGTTCAAATAGTTGTCAATTTGCCGTGGAGGATATCCAAATACACTTAGGATCACTATGAAACTTTTTAGTCAGACATATGACACTATCCTAGCTATCAACTTGGAAACCCTAGGACACATGTCAAGAGTAGAACAAAGTCTGAACAGATGGAGTGTGATTCAAGCTTATCATCATGCTCTCTTATACCAATCACTATTCCATCGAAGCAAAGGCTATTTGGTCAACCAAAAGAGAATTTCAACACTAATGAAACTCCAAATCTTTGTAGGCCAACCAAGACCCTAAACCCCTTGAGAAAACCAAAACCTTAAATTAGTTTCCAAATCCTAAAGTGGCCGATTGCAACTAAGTGATTTATCACATGGTTAAATTAGTTCCACATGCAACTAATCACTCAAGCATACACTCTTACACTTTCCCCCACTCTCTTACATCTTGGTAATTGCATTTGACCAAGAAAATTACATGGGAACCAAACCCTAATTGAAACTCTGACTAAACCCCAAACTAGATGCATTTTGGTTAATCCCATCGAAACCACTCCTTTTGGCCAAAGCTTCTTCAACAAGCTTCTCCCCTCTTACAAATCCATGCAATGGCTGCCATGCCACATCATTTTCTGTCCCAAATAGTGCCATCTATGGCCACTTATACACTCAAAATCAGCCTCACCACTCGGCGGCACAATAGTAGATTTCCAACTACTCTTTAGCCCCTTTTCCTCCTCTTTTCACAGGTCATGCTTACATCACTTAGTCATTCATTCACCCATTGAAGTCATCCTTCTCTATACTCCATGCCCGTTGCATTGCTTCCCACACTTCACCACTTTTCATCTATTTTCCAAGAGAGCAAACCCACAGAGAGAGCTTGAGAGACTTCTAGATAGTTTTTGAGTTCTTCATTCCAAGCTTTGTAAGTTATTTTGTATGGCTCTAAGATCTTGTAGTTTTTTTTATTTTTAATAATGAGTCTAGAATACTTGAGTTAGTGTTGGTGAATGTTTCTTGAAGTGTTGATGGATGAAAGTTAGTGTTTTTGGTTGAAAGGTTCAATGTTGACAATTTTGGTGTTTTGTGAATTTTAGTTGATTAGTCAAGCATCACCTAGGTTTGAATGATGAACATGTTAGAAAACTTATTTATAGATTTTTGGAGTCTTTGGAGTTTATACGTGAGTGTTAGACCAAGAATATCAAGGGTTAGTCTTATTTGACCTATGGTGTTTTGGCATTTTACTTTGATGTAGTGAGTGCAAGCTTTCATGAAATATGTCATTTAGTGTCTAAGCATGATTTTATAACTACGTAAATGATTTTTGAGAGATGTCAGTTTTGGTTTAAGCATGTTAGTGCGTTAAAAGACCAAGTAGCAACAAAAACCATGATTTTAGCCAATACATGATTCGGCCAAGTGATGTTTATCATAGTTGTCATTAGTTTTAAATTTTTCTGAGCTCATATTTGGATTTCCTCATGTAAATTTTGGTGTGTTTTGGAATCCGTTTGCAAAATCCTAATTTTATGGGCAAATTTGTAATTTCCAACAAGTAGAGGACAACTTTTCAAATTTGGCCCTAAGTTTGTGAGTCTTATTTTTATGATGTTTAAGTGTGATATCCGAACCTTGGGAATATCTCATTTCATTTTAAACATTTTTATGTTTCGCTTAACGTTACACTATACTTCTGTAAGTTACATTCTAACTTACTCTCAATTTTTTATTTATTTTTTTATTTTATGTATGTACGGTGGTAAGAGTTCTATTGTTTATATTCATGTCACTTATGCTTATTTTAGTTTTTATAATATATCATTCCATGTGATAGACATGAATCTAGCGAAAGCTTCAACAGTTTCTTTTTCAATCAGAGTACTACATCATTAGTATTCTTTGAGTACTTAATAATCTTTCTTTAGTTGAATTGTAAATTTGTTGAGTAAACTTCAGGTTCAAACCCAAAGAAATTGCAATTATATGAAATTCGCTCACAAGATCTTTGGAAAGATAGTTGCTAGTCCTTCATGTGATAGACATGAATCTAGCCAAAGCTTCAACAATTTTTCTAAATGTTAGGTCGAGTGAAAACTCCTAATTTAAAAGCCCGTAGACCTATTGGTATACTTACGATTTACTAAAGTGTTGCGAAGTAATTATTTGGTAGATGCTCATGGGGCTTGCAATTGGGAAAATTTTAACTTTTAAGAGGTTTCTTAAACCTAGTTTAACTCTAATTTCAGTAACCCTTCCTATATAAGCATCCTTATATGAGCTTGTCTATGTGTGGAACCATTCCTGTATAAGTGACTCGTTCGGAAATGAGCAGCACAAAAGGCTATCCCAAGTGCAGAAGCGTGTCTCGTAGTAATTAGGAATAAATTCCTAGATCGTCTCCACAGGGAAAGTGCTAAAAATAAACTCGTGTAAAATGGTGGAAATATTTACAATGAGAAAATAAAAATAAAAAGTGATGATATGTACAATGGATGGAAGAGTGCAGTGAAAAGAAAATTTACTGGTCGTGAACCAGATTCATTTTTGGTTGATTTGAGTGTTTTGGATGCAGTGATGAAAATTAAAGAAATTAAAGTGCAAGACAGTGAATTTAAATTGCTGAAAATTAAAAGACTGAAATTTAAATGAGCAAGAAAATTAAATGACATAAAAATAAAAGTGCAGAAAATTAAAAGACATAAAATTAAATTGCAGGAATTTAAAGCAGAAAATAAAAGTGCAGAAAAATAAATGACAGAAAATTAAATGACAAGAAAATAAAAGTGCAGGAAATTAAATGACATAAAATAAATTGCAGGAATTTAAAGTGCAGAGAATAAATGACAGTAAAATAAAAGTGCAGGAATTAAAAGTGCGAGGAAATTAAATGACATAAAAATAAATTGCAGGAAATTAAAGTGCAGAAAATAAATGATAGTAAAATAAAAGTGCAGGAATTAAAAGTGCGAGGAAATTAAATGACAGGAAATTAAATTAAGTAAGGACAGGAATTGTAAGGAATAAACTTGATGTTTGGGAATGGAGACTGCGTTCTCCAACCCAAAAATCTGAGTTCCAATGTAAGGAATAAATCTGATGTTTGGAAATGGAGACTGTGTTCTCCAACCTAAAAATCTAAACTTTCAATTAAAATGAACTCTCAAATAAAATAAATTGTACTCTCAACATTTCTCAAAGAGGACTGGAAATTTATTCACTAAATAAACTCAAGACTGGAATTTAAAACTCACAAAAATAAAATTTACTGGATTATAAATTAAAACTGATTTCTGAAATGATAAATGAATTACACAAAACTAACATTTGAAAAATAAAAACTGACTGAAAAAAAAACTTCCCACTATTTTTTCTGAACTTTCACTCTAATTTCACACTAAAATCTCTCTAACATCTCACACTAATTCTCACTGACTCCCCTCCTCCTTTCCTACTGCCTACAAGCCTTTATATAGGCTTCAAAACTTCACTGTGCTGCGTTACATATGCCCCTGATTAGCTGCCCATGTTCTCTGCTTTTTCTGTTGCAGTGCATGTGCCTTCTTTTCTTTTCTTTTTCTTTCTATTCTTTTTCTTCCGTCCAACTTTTTCATCCGCAT
>QEOT01005508.1:168916-199455 GCA_003123785.1 Pterocarya stenoptera
TATTGTTTATATTCATGTCACTTATGCTTATTTTAGTTTTTATAATATATCATTCCATGTGATAGACATGAATCTAGCGAAAGCTTCAACAATTTCTCTTTCAATCAGAGTACTACATCATTAGTATTCTTTGAGTACTTAATAATCTTTCTTTAGTTGAATTGTAAATTTGTTGAGTAAACTTCAGGTTCAAACCCAAAGAAATTGCAATTATATGAAATTCGCTCACAAGATCTTTGGAAAGATAGTTGCTAGTCCTTCATGTGATAGACATGAATCTAGCCAAAGCTTCAACAATTTTTCTAAATGTTAGGTCGAGTGAAAACTCCTAATTTAAAAGCCCGTAGACCTATTGGTATACTTACGATTTACTAAAGTGTTGCGAAGTAATTATTTGGTAGATGCTCATGGGGCTTGCAATTGGGAAAATTTTAACTTTTAAGAGGTTTCTTAAACCTAGTTTAACTCTAATTTCAGTAACCCTTCCTATATAAGCATCCTTATATGAGCTTGTCTATGTGTGGAACCATTCCTGTATAAGTGACTCGTTCGGAAATGAGCAGCACAAAAGGCTATCCCAAGTGCAGAAGCGTGTCTCGTAGTAATTAGGAATAAATTCCTAGATCGTCTCCACAGGGAAAGTGCTAAAAATAAACTCGTGTAAAATGGTGGAAATATTTACAATGAGAAAATAAAAATAAAAAGTGATGATATGTACAATGGATGGAAGAGTGCAGTGAAAAGAAAATTTACTGGTCGTGAACCAGATTCATTTTTGGTTGATTTGAGTGTTTTGGATGCAGTGATGAAAATTAAAGAAATTAAAGTGCAAGACAGTGAATTTAAATTGCTGAAAATTAAAAGACTGAAATTTAAATGAGCAAGAAAATTAAATGACATAAAAATAAAAGTGCAGAAAATTAAAAGACATAAAATTAAATTGCAGGAATTTAAAGCAGAAAATAAAAGTGCAGAAAAATAAATGACAGAAAATTAAATGACAAGAAAATAAAAGTGCAGGAAATTAAATGACATAAAATAAATTGCAGGAATTTAAAGTGCAGAGAATAAATGACAGTAAAATAAAAGTGCAGGAATTAAAAGTGCGAGGAAATTAAATGACATAAAAATAAATTGCAGGAAATTAAAGTGCAGAAAATAAATGATAGTAAAATAAAAGTGCAGGAATTAAAAGTGCGAGGAAATTAAATGACAGGAAATTAAATTAAGTAAGGACAGGAATTGTAAGGAATAAACTTGATGTTTGGGAATGGAGACTGCGTTCTCCAACCCAAAAATCTGAGTTCCAATGTAAGGAATAAATCTGATGTTTGGAAATGGAGACTGTGTTCTCCAACCTAAAAATCTAAACTTTCAATTAAAATGAACTCTCAAATAAAATAAATTGTACTCTCAACATTTCTCAAAGAGGACTGGAAATTTATTCACTAAATAAACTCAAGACTGGAATTTAAAACTCACAAAAATAAAATTTACTGGATTATAAATTAAAACTGATTTCTGAAATGATAAATGAATTACACAAAACTAACATTTGAAAAATAAAAACTGACTGAAAAAAAAACTTCCCACTATTTTTTCTGAACTTTCACTCTAATTTCACACTAAAATCTCTCTAACATCTCACACTAATTCTCACTGACTCCCCTCCTCCTTTCCTACTGCCTACAAGCCTTTATATAGGCTTCAAAACTTCACTGTGCTGCGTTACATATGCCCCTGATTAGCTGCCCATGTTCTCTGCTTTTTCTGTTGCAGTGCATGTGCCTTCTTTTCTTTTCTTTTTCTTTCTATTCTTTTTCTTCCGTCCAACTTTTTCATCCGCATACTTCTCTTCTTCTATTATTTTTTCTCTTTTCTTCTCTTCTGCTTTCCTTTTTCTTTCTCTTCTGTTTTCTTTTTCTTCCTTTCTCTTCCGTTTCTTTCTTCTTCCCAGCGTCTGCTTCGCTGTCTCCGTCGCCCAGCTTCTCTCTTCTCTTTCTCTTCTTTTTTTTTTCTTTTCTTTTTCTTTTCTCCGCATGCATGTTCGTTTCTTTCTGTTTCTTCTTCTCTGCTTCTCCTTCTTTTCTTTCTTTCTCTTTTTTTTTTCATTTCTTTCTGTTTCCAGCCGTGCTTCGTCCAGCATGCAGCGTCGCTGCTTCCCCTTTCTTTTTTTCTTTTCTTTCTTTTCTTTTCTTCCTTTCGTCTCCGTCTTCGGTGCCCAGCTTCTTCTTCTTCATACTTTTTTTTTCTTTTCTTCCCTCTGCTTCCAGCGTCGGCAGCGTGCATTCTTCTTCTTCTTATCGTATGCTGTGCAGTGCAGGTCGTGGAGATGCAGATGGCTTGAATGGTGGGTGCTGGCAACTGGACGGACGTGCATTGCTGAACGTACGCCGTGGAGGTTTGGCTGTGCATGCTCCGAACGCATGCATGGAGCTTCAGACGGTGGCTGCCTGCATGACCCGCAGCTGGTGGCTTCGGAGGAGGGAGGTAGCGCTGCTGCTGATGGTGCTTGGTGATGATATTTGGTTGCTCTTGATGGAGACGACGTGCACTGGAGGAGCTTGGTGGTGGAAGGCAGTGCTGTGGAGCTTGGATGAGGCTGCACTGGGCGGTGGAAGTGCTGCCGTGGCGTCGGACTGGCCGTGCATGGAGTGGGGAATGATCGCCGACGTTGTCTGGTGTTGCTGGTGGCTGCAGGTGGGCGGAGGACGGCTCACGGTGGCAGCTCGAAGCTGCTGTGCATGGAGTGCACTGTAGCTCGAGACGGCCAGCGTGAGGTTGAAGATGAACCGAACGACATGTCGTTCGGTTGAAACGGCATGTCGTTGGCTTCAAACGGCAGGAACGACCAACGTGAAAAACGACATGTCATTTTTACCCTTAGACAAAGCAGCACGTCGTTTAGCTCAAACAGCAGAAATCAATTTAGTTCAAAACGACATGTCGTTTTGATCTGCTGACCAAACGACATGTCGTTTAGTCAGCTCAGAAAATAAAAAAAAAATAAAAAAAAAATAAAAAAAATAAAAATTAGACAAGCAAAATTAAATAAAAATAAAAATAAAACTTAGACAAATAAAATAAAATAAAATAAAATAAGATAAGGAAACTAAAATAAATTAAATTAAACAAGAGATGAAAAATAAAATATTAAGAGTGTGTTGTGCATGTGAAGAACTTATTGTCCAAATAAATCAAAAGTTATAAAATCAAGCATAAACTATGCTTTTAATCAATTTAATTCACAACTTGGATTTATGCCTCTTAATCAAATTTTCCATCTAAAACCAATGATAAAATAATAAAACAATTAAAAATATATTGGTTTTAAATGTGTAAAATATGCAATAATGCAGCTCAATCAATAAGCATCCTTCTAGAGTAGGGTTAGCAACCACTTAGGGGCAACATTACACAAGGCGAGCAAAGCATTCAGGTGAGCAATGCACAGAAGTAAGTAACATGGTTCGCAAGCACGGCATAAGGCAAATCGGGAAATAGACGAAAAATGCACAAGTCTGAGCTTGTGATCGAAGTACTTTCCTTATAGTATCATGAGTCTGAGATAGTGCTCAAAGGTCTTCGAGCTTCTTTGAAAGCAAAAGTATGAGCAAATGTTCGGAACACGCTTTCTAATCCATCATTCTTTGAGATAGTGCTTGTAAACTATTTTCAAGATTTGTTCAAAGATCAAGCCAAATGGTGTTTGCATCCTAGCGATAAAAAATATGCTAAGTACCCGGATGCACATCAACACTCGTTCGGAACCCATCTTGCATCATTGTGGTGTCCAATAATGAGCAATACGCAGAGTTAGAAGAGTCTGGACTCTACCACCCTGCACATGCAAAGAGCCTTCAAAACAAGTGAGTGACGTTCACAAGAGGTAGGGCTAAACCTTACTCCCCTTGGCTGAATCACCCTTGGAAAGCAGAGCAAGTGTCTTTCATCTCTACCAGTTCTTTCATTTCTTGTACAAGTATCGTGGATGCTACCGACCAATACACCCAACTCACGTCTAGCATTATTAATCCCATGACGCCCAACCCCTTTCTAAAAATAGCCTTCCCACTCCATCTTTCTCCCCACAACTCTGAAACCCCTCCCTTTCCTACTCTTTTAGCCAAAACCCTTACTTTAGAGAAGAGAACCCTAGGCCCTAGAGCTTAACCCGCTAGTTCCACCTTTGTTACCTTTCCAGTCTGAAGCTTTCTCTCACAATCCCTCCCTCCCTTGTTCAAACCAAAAGCATTTGCCACTATCAAAGCCTCACACTCTAACATTGAGGAGTACAAAGGACGGCACTGGCACAAAGTGAACTTGATGAGGAGCTCAAAGCACCGGTGAACAATCTAACATAAGACCTTCTCCAAAGAAGGTTAGTGAACTCTATGACCAATGCTTAGAATGGCTGTTGATGATTGTAAAGTCGCATGTTATTCTTTCATTCATGATATCACCAGTATAGTCGGTTGAAAGTAATATGTCTCTGGTTCTTATTTCTGGGTTTTTTATTTTCATGTTCCACTATTTTATTCTACTAATTATGTAATCTAATTTTAAAAGCTATCAATTGACTTTCGATAGGGCACTAGTCGTTCTTCATGTGCCTATGTTTTTCTCTAAAAGTTAGTTAATCAGATTTTACATGTAATTGATTAACTTTTGATATGGCACCGATTCTTATTTCTGGGTTGCTACTCTTCATTTAGGGTGCTATTTGCACCCTGGACGACAGGTTCGCCAGTCTGTCTAGACCCTAGCCCCCAAACCCCAGCATTGACCCCTTAGGTGGGTACAACCCCGGCATTGACCCCTTAGGTGGGTACCCCAATCCGGATGCCAGGGGCAAATTGGCCCCCACAGCTATTTGCCCCACCTTGCCCACAACCCACTTAAGGCGAAAAACAATCGAAAAAATCCAAAATAACTAAAAAACAACAAGAAATCAACAGATACATCCCTAAAGTCTATAGATCTATCAACCAACCAAGAAATTACAAAGAACAAACACTCAAACACATGGTTAGAAAATTATGGCCATGACTCATGGCCCACGAGACCACAACATCACCGAGGGACGAACACAATGTGGTCGTGGGTCTAAGCAAACCCACGACCATTCGTGGCCATGGTTCCACGGCTACGCTTCAAGAACGGAAAAATAAAACTGAAAAGTGTAGGAGAAGAAGAAGAGGTGGAGAGTTACTGGGCCCAACCCCCATCCCTCGAAAATAAAAGTGTAACGCCCCAATTCCGGATGGGTCAGAGAGTTACTTTTTCTCACTTAGAATCGTATCTCATTGTACAAATATAAACTCCAATTTATCGTTCACACATAGATCTTATTGTTTTAAACCAACTATCCCAAAATGATTAACTAAAAACACCACAAGGTCTTAATGTAAATGTCAATTTATCAACATGCCACGTCATTAGAACATAATGAAATTATTGAATAACATTCTCCAATAACCATGGCATGCTTTTGTGCTTAATCCACTATACTTAAATAATCTCGCTCGTGCTCCCTAATCTTGATCCTCAACTGAAACATCGAAAACATCTAAAAATATTGTGGAGATAAGGGATGAGTTATCAACAATTCAGTAAGTAGAAAACATCTATTGGTATGTAAACATGATCATTTAGAGAGTTCAAAATGCATCACAAAACATTTATTTTCAGAATGCATAATCAAAACATGCCATCAAAATATCAAAGTGAAACTTTCAGAAATATCCTTGTTCAAAAGTCCTTTGGCATATCGTAATCTAAGACATCATCTTCATATTATATTAGAGTATCACATCAGAACAGAGGCTATGTTTAACCCTCATGGTAAGGTTGTATACCACCATTATACCCGTTGTAGGGTCGTATAACACTATTATACCCATGGTATAGCCGTATACCACTATTATACCCATGGCAGGGCCTTAACAGAACAAGACAAAAAAAGAATCAGATACAAAATAAAAAATTCATGTAAAAGGTTTTTCAGATGCCACATCATGTCAAAACAGAGTACTAAATAAATTCAAATCATTTCACATATTCAAAAATAGATTTAGAACATTTTCACATCACATGCATAGATTTTCAAATTTCATATTCGCTTTTTATGCACAGTTTAGAAACAGAATACCAAAATATTGATCATGTCTACACCAATCATGACAGAAAATACTTTCTTCTCATACAAAGTTTCATGACTAATGCAGAATACATGATTGATGTTATTTTCACATTTCTTTTCAAAACATATCATGCATATTTTTTCATAAAATCAACCTCAGTCCAGTTGTTTTATGCAAATTCTAGCATATGAACCCCGCTTATCTGACTCTTAACTTTTCTCACAATAGTGCCAAGGGCAAATAAAGCTTTACCTATAAAATAGGTACGTAAGTTGTGTAATTTTTCCAACAGGGCACATACTTCTTTTTCTTTTTTTCTTTCCTATTGGAGGGTTGCATAGAATGCATTTTTGCAAACACATCATTAAGGTGCTCTGAGCAGTATACTAACACAAGAAGAGGCGAGATGCAAGAAAAAAATTACCACAAATCATCTTGGGTTTCAATTTTCAAACAGAGGCTCAGCACATGTCAAGATTTTACTTGCTCCTACTCTTTAGTGTAATTCTCATTGATATTTTGTAGCAAGTAGTAGGTGCTCAGATGGTTAAAGTCTTCTGAATGGCAAGAAAGGAACCCACAATATTTCTTCCTATGGTTAAATACTCTTGAATGGAAAGAAAAGGGACCCAAACACTCATCACCTCACTTTTAAGCAGAATAATAATTTGACCCAGGGCCCCATTCTATCCTCTTTTACATTCCAATAACTGTGAAAGTATAATAGCTCTTTCTATGCTTAGCTTCTATTTCGTTTTCTCCCATTTTTAGTTTCTAGAAAGAAAATCTGCCTCCCAAAGAAAAGGGTTTTCTCTATAATATTTTTGGCCTTGTATCAACATAGTGTTGCTAGTGTGGTGGTTTATAGGGGGCTCTTGGTGAATAATTCAAGATAAGGATAAGAAGAAGATGGAGGAGGTTATGTATAGGATTCAGGTTGGAATTCGATCACGGAAATTCAGATCCGAAGTAGTTGATTGGAAGTGTGCTAATTTTGGGGCGGGTTGGTAGGGTGAGCAGTGCTATGTAGGGAACAACATAGGAAAACTAATTTCTTCTTCTGCTCCTCTTTCCGGCCTTGAGCTTTAAGAACCATGTCCATAGCCATGAGCTAGGTTGTTCCAAACCTTCTATGTCATGGGTCTCTCTGGGAATAACCCAGGGCCATGGATGTGGCTTTCTCATGCCAAAGACTAAGGTCAAATCATGGGTCTCCCGTGAGTCTCCCGTGAGATTCCCAGGTGCCATGGGTCTCCTCGGCTTTGAGGGCCAAGGCCCAACCATGATTCTCAATGGAAAGACATGATCACCATGTCTCATGGGTCTTGGTATCATTTTATAGTCAGATATTGACTGACTTTGCAAAGTCCAATATAAGGACTCTGCAAAAATTCGTTTGACATTGAAATTTGAGTTCCTCTAGCCTGTTGTGTCTTGATCCCTCTAAGGTTTAAATTCATTGAAAGTAGAACCATGATGTCGTGCACTTAATTAAATAATCATGGCTGCTCTAAACTTGTGTGTAGAATAGCAGGGATTGGTATATAAGCAAACATAATGGTTAACGATATATTGTTCTACTCAATATTTATTGGAATTTTAAACATTTATATAGAACACAACAACTCCATATTTGTACATCACACTAATGGTTAATGAATTTTCTTTTTCATCAATATTGTTTGCAAATAGTTCTTCATGACCCAAAACAATATCCGCGAATTCTTTATGAGAAAGATATGGTAGATCAGCTTATGCAAATTTTAAAAGCTAGAAAGATTTCAGGTGGATTTATCGATTATATGTATAGTTCTTGAAATAGCATGCAGCTTTGTTAGTAAATATTAGACATGATGTTGAAATTTTATAAGTTCGGAACACTTTTGTATTCTTTCTTCTAATGCTTTGTCTTATCTTTTCTATATATTATAATTAAAAATTGAAGAACATCGCTTTTAGAACACTCCACAATTAAATTATAGACATCCTTAAAAATTAATAAATTAGTAATTCTAAGGAATGAAGTAGGGGTGGCCAGCGGGGGCCCTTACCCCGCTACCCCGCCCCTATCCCTGCATGGAGAGGTACCAGCGGGATGACCCCAGTAGGGCCTCGCCCCCCGCTCCACTCCACTCCACATTTATATATATAAATAAATATATTTTATATAGATATATACAATTTATTAAAGACATGAAATTGTATTTAAGTTATTGGATTGCCTTGACCTCCTATATAAAAGTTGGCTTAGGATGCCAAGACAATCCAAAATATAACTTTAATGAATTTAAGTTCTTTTACTATTTATAAATTTTAATTTATAATTTTAATTATCTTATAATTTGGGTCAAAAAAATATTTTTAGACCCAAAAATATTTTTTTAGACACAATGGTTAGCCTAGGCGGGGGATGGGGCGATGACATTTTTACACCCGCGCCCCGGCACCGGGGCGGGGACCCTGCCCCCTCCTCCCGGTGGCGGGGGGTGGAGGGGTTTTTTGCATGGTGCAGGGTGGGGTGTGGGGAAGGATCCCCCCGCCCCACACCATGCGGTTAGCACCCCTAGAATGAAGCCCTAGCTCACAATGAGCTACCACTATCGTTAGCTCTATGTAATGGGACACTACGTACTGTGTATATATATTGATTTTGAAGGACTTTCATCTCTCAGTAGGAGCATAAGTTTCCCGCCGAGTAAATTACAGAGTTGTTCATGATGTAAAGCTTGTACTTAATAAAAACAATGGAGAGGATAAAGGCCAAATAATATATCTTAAAATATATATTTATTCATTTCCATACACATCATGCATGACGCTTTCGATGCTTCTAAAATATATGATATATTAATATATTATTGATATATATTCCCATTACATCTGTCTCTAGTCTAGCATGCGTTGTTCATATATATTCTTTTCAAATATAAGACAACATATGAATACAAGGCTCCTTTGCTAGCACCCCGGCCAGTCAATACATTTGAGAGAATCAGGGGATCGGATTCCCCTGCAGGACCACAAGACTAGGAGAATTTCTTCTTGAATTACCCGAGGTATACACGTAGGACACTCCTTACCATGGGCCTGCGCACTACCAAGATTAATCGAGATTTTGTTCTTGGACACTGTGTGCCAATTAAAAAGTTAACAAGTATAGAGCATGCCAAGGTTATTTGTCATTGTCCTATTACATGTCATATTTATGTACAATTTCAAAAGAAGTCCTTGGCAGAGGCTCCTTTCTGTGCAACATTTACAGTATTAGCTTTTATATATATATATGTATATATATTAATATACACATACTTGAGCTTACTTTTCTGTCTGTATGAAGTCATGTTGAAGTTGTATCCATTATTTTGGTGCTTGTTTCTTGAATAGGAAAATGGGGTGGATATAACTGCAAATTCACTTCACCTGGCGCAATTGGCACCAATCTTTTTCGCCAGAACAACATTGTGAATGGTACCTGCTATATTTGATCTCGTTATAAATTATGTGTCCCTTCATCTCCGGTGTTTATTTTCCTTTTCGTTGTTCTGTTTTTTTTTTTTTTTTTTGGTTTTTTTAGTTTTTTTCAGGTTACTTTCGGGAGGATCGCTGTTCAGGTCTTTCCAACCTCCGCCTCCATACACCCGCCTCATTGGGAGGACGCCCAGGCGCCGATCTCCAAGACCTCCAAATTCGGCGCCCATCGGAGTGGCGCGTACCCCGCACGCGCGAGACGAAACTTCCCTATCCCATTTGCGCATCGCCACCACGCGCCACCGAGGAGCCCTCTGCCGACACCACTCTCGACTTCTCTGGGCTTCCTGATTCTGAGGCTTCCAAGATTGACCGTTGGTTTTCCTCCCCAAGCAACAATGTCCTGCACCCGCCAATGCCGACCCTTTGTACACTGTTCCTCCATTTTTTTCTTTGTTGTTTTTTCTGTTTTGTAATTTTCAATATTTTGTAACTTTTTTTTTTCTGTTTATTGTTAATTTTGTTGACCCGAGTGTGGTGTTGGGCTTTTGGATTGGATGTACTTCGTCGCAAGAGCTGTTCGAGAGTGTTGGGCAATGCTACGCAGGTGGTCGTACGGCTGGGCTTTGTGGTCCGTACATGAGCTGGGTGCCCGTCCAGTCCAAATTTGAGATGTCGATGCTCGCGGTGGGCATGACGTTCGGGATCACACCAGTGCTTGGGGTCCTGTAGTTGTTTTTTTATATTTTGGTGTAGTTTTTTGTTTTTAGTTTAGTAATAAAATAAAAATAGGCTATTGGATTTGATGTCCATAACAATGTCCCGTACTCATTCTCCCTGGGAGGACTGAAGGGCATTTTAGTTCTGTTTTTATAGAGCGCTTTCTCTGTTTATGAGAGAGTTTTTAGAAGTTAAGACAATGTCCGCCACAAAGCAGTTTGTGCATGGGGAAGCCCTAGAGCTGATGCATAGTTGACTTATAGTCTGAATTTTTCATGTATTGATAAGTCACATTTGTAACTTCGGTTCATTAATGAAATGAGTCTGTTTCCATCAAAAAAAAAAAAAAAGGTGTAGTTCTATCGTGGAACTATAGTTTCCACAGAATTTCCTAGTTTATTTCAATCCTATGGATTTTTAGTTTTTTTGAGTAAACATAACCACCATACCTGTGAATATACCATGATATATTTTCAGAAATTATGCAGATGTTTTGACAGGTTTTCATACATTGGCTTTTCACAGGTTTTTGAAACCCCTATTGCTGGAGATGTTTTGATTTCTTAGAGCAAGCTATTGATCACTCTTTTCGCTTTTGTAAAATATGCAGGGCTGATACATTAGAATGTGTAAAATCTCAAAGGTCATGGATGACTCCTTTCATGATTGATTCAAAATATCATAGGTTAATAGCTATCTTTATTTTGGTGCAGGTCTTGTTGATAAGCTTGGTAGATTTGTGCTTAAAAATGTTCAGCAGTTAAGCAGTATTTTAATTATACCTGTTAGCTGAATCAATTAAGAATACTAAAATACTAAAAGATTTGCACTATACGCACTACTAAAGAAAATACTAAGATTTGCACTGTACGCACTACTAAAAAATACTAAAAGATTTGTACTAAAAGTAAATTCAGTACTTTTGAGATGCTACTGTCTGACCATTTGTTTGAATTAAAGTGACAATTATTTGTTTTTAATATCAGTTGTGTTATAGTAGTTGCTAATTTACCTCTTCAAATGACTGATAGGTGAGACATTCTTTCACTCAAGTATTGTGGCGATCTCGAGTGCAAAAGAGGGCTCCCAATAGGTGAGACGGGGCATGATAGGTTCCTTTGAATATGAATCTCACAAATAGTCATTCTCATTGCAAATAATTGGAGTGCTAACTAATTTGAGTATAGATGGACAACAATTATGATTCTTGGTCAGCTTAGCTCGACCCTTTTTATGTGATCTATCCTAGTTGGAGTATATATGGACAACAAGTATGATCTTCCATGCTGTCAAATTAATACCTTCTTTTTTTACCTCATCATAAATTTTGAACCATCGAAATGCACCACATAGTTTTTTTTAGCAGTGTTTTCGCTTTTGCTTTTCTGCTCAATGACCTGACAATGCCCATCATCTTTTCTTTTCACATTGTTTTTATCCCTCCATTAACTTTGCTCCTACACATATTTTTCTCCTTTCATTACTTGACCCAATAGTCTTGCCACCCTAGCTTTGGACTGATAGCTTACGATCCAGTCCGTCTACAAGGATAATTTGTCCAGTATGATCCGGCTAAAAGGTTGGACCGAAATTTTCAGTCCATGACCCCCCAAACCGATTACCATCCTAGGATTCCTAACCGGGTCTCTAAATTTCATCACAATTTGACTAGAAATTTAGATATAAAGTCTCCAAAATCAAGAAACAAAAATCCTATAACTTTCTATTCCCAATCTTGAAATTGACAAATTTTTTCATATAGAATAATATTTTTTTACTGGGACTTGGTGTCCGAGAACAAAGTCTCGACTAATCTTGGAGGTGCACAGACTCTTAACAAGGAGTTTCCAACAACTGCTTCTCAGGTAATTCAAAGGGAAATTTTCCCAATCCGATGGCCCCTAGGAATTGTTTGCATCTTAGAGGATTTGAACCTTAGACTTAAAGGGAGTATATCACCAAAACCAAGGCTCTTACCACTTGAGCCAACCCCTAGGGGTTCCACATGAACCCATATTATAGTACAATCCATATATTACTTTTCTATTACAGCCCCCAATCCTAACATATATAAAGGACTTGAATCCCCAAGTTATAGTGCATTAAATAAGAAAAATGGAAGTTACAAAATCCATATGATATCTTACTACCTTACACCAAGTGATTAGCCAAATTCACGCATATTCCACCATGACATAAACAGAGTGACTTACATTATACTATATAGAATTTCATACCAGAGCCTTCATTCCATTTGTAACCACAGCAGGTGGATCTGAAGGCTCAGGGCCAGGAATTGGTCTTTCCAATGGTGCAGCATATTTCACAAAAGGGTGATCCAAAAGCTGAGCAGCTGTAGGACGATGGATTGGATTGCGTTGCAAACATTGCCTAACAAAATCCTTCCCATCATCTGAGAGGTGATTTGGAATCACTAGTTATTCCCAATCTTAAACATGGCAGCAATTTGCAAACAACAACATGCATATATATATCAGATAAAAGATAAAAAAACATTAACGCCCAAAATCTAAAACAATCACTGAGGACTGTGCTTCCAGTATATGAGACTATTAGTCGCACACCCACGTGATATGAGGGGAAAATCATTAATTTTTAATTCAATTCAATTTGTAATGTTGTTTATAACCTTTTTATTTTTCTAAGCAAGCAAATTTCTATTAGGAACGAAAAGGATGATAGATGGGAAGGGGATGGGATTCCCCAACAAACGCCTCAGTATAATAACCAAAGTGCAAAAATGGTGGAAAAAAGAAATATAAAACGGGTTTTGGGACCAATTGTTTTGTTCTCACCCATGCCCTACAAAGAGGGCACCGTCTTAAAATATGGTAGTTAGCAGTACGCAAAGTCATGCGAACTATGGAACCACAGCCGATGGCGGTGAAAATTGCAGGTGCACTGCAGTTTGTTGTCTTGAGATGTTTTTTAGAGAGATCTATAGTCCCTTTTGCAAGATCATCTGTTAGGAAGGCGATAACATAGTCGAAAGCACGGCATCAGATGAATTGATCTGCGGCCAGTCATCTGTCTTCCCGCGCATCTGTGGTGGTGCGTGGCAACCACTTGCCGGTGGTAGGGAGGCGAGGCAGGGTAGATCTGGGAGATCTCGGTGTGGGGAATCTGCTGGTACGATGCGTATAACCAGCAAAGACGTCGTGGCACGACGGCGCATGAAGACCACGCATGGAAACAAGCTGCGCATGAGGGCCATGCATAAAGCTTTTTGGCGCGATTCCGCTCCATCCTAGTATATCAAAGGCTATAGAATGACGTGGTGGGGCGCATGTCAACTGATGGCGGCCGGAGTGCAATAGATCTAACCAAAACCGAACTGGTGGAGGGTGGAGAAAAAAAAACAATACCATGAAAGCATATGCATAGTGCGGTAATGGATAGGGAGAAGAGAGGAGGGAGAGTTTCTCTCTCTAAACAGGAGAATTTGCATTGGGTTTATAACCTAATTGTCAAGTTATTTGAACATGAATTTCTTCGCTTACTATTTTTAATGCAATATATACAAATGAAAGAAGACAAAATGTTAAAGATGAAAGGAGACAATTTTCGACCTTTAAAATTCCATGACGTTCAAAATTATTTTACATTTATGTTCATTTAACACATAAATGGTTGACGTGACTCAATCAAAAGATGAGTAAGGGCATGTTTGGACAGGCAAAGGATTCTTAGAATTTTCAAAACTTCTCATAATTTCATTTCCAAATATTACTCAAACAGAAAACTTTTCAATTTCAATTTTTCAAATTTTTCCTTTAACCATTACCTAATCGTTATCCAAACACAAAAACCAATACATGTGATACCCCATATGGTAAGAGGATAAGGTAGGTGGTGTATGAGATCCCACATTGCTTGGAAATAAGGAATTATTGCTCTTTATAACGTTCTAATGAGGCTCCAACTATATGATTGACTAGTGCTTTTGGAGTATAGGCCATGTGGTTTGGACCTTCCATTGGAGCGTTACAAATGGTATTAAAGCTTATCCCAATCAGAAATATGGAGCGTTACAAATGGTAGTGTATGAGATTCTACATTGCTTGGGAATAAGAAGTTCTTGCTCTTTATAAAGTTCTAATAGGACCCCAATTATATCATCGACTAGTCTTTTTGGAACAAACATATTGAACAATTGTGCACAATTCACATTATTGGTCGCTCAAGTCTGAGACAATCTACATTTACACTTTTTGTTAGAACTAACATTGAAGCTGCCATCACAACATTCTACCTCAGCCACGATTTTCCACAGCTCAGCAAAGGGCCAGCAGCAAAACAAGGATGATTCTAGATAAATGAGCTGTCATTCTATAAGAGATTTTCTGTACAATTAGTTAGAGAACCAGATTCTTTTATTCATACACGTAAATACTATAAATAGGATGTTCTGTACATTGGCAAGCAAATATATCAATACAAAAAGCAACTTATCTGCAACCTTCTTCTTCTCTGCATTTATTTTGTTCTCTCTGTTTTTATGCAAAACCTTCAGTATATTAAAACTATTACTTTTTAAACACACAAAATATCCTAATTCTTGTGAGCGTCAAAGTCATCTTATGAGTGTCAAACCAATAGCGGTGACTATAAGAGTCGAGGGTGCTCCAAATTTGAGATGGCTCCAAAAGGATAAAGTGTCCCCAAGGTTTGGATCAGCTTGGTGAGCCTGTTCACACACTATTATGTTGGAAGCTGATCCTAATAACGAGAGGTTCCCAGCTATCGTGCTGACCCAAGCTAAAATAAGCCATGCCTTTTTCTCATCAGCTGCGGAAATTGTAGCTGCAGATGCTGCCACACTTCCTCCAAGTAAGAGAACTGCATGGTAGAAGCTAGCATGAGTTATAAGCAATCCCCATAAAAATAGTTTAAAATGGCCTTTATAACGCTAGCTGATCAATTTTAGATCAGAGATATATAGCCATGTAATATCATAAATCAATAGTATACCAAACGGAAAGAACTCAGCATTGGTTTGAATCTTTAGAACACGCACAACAAATAACATACATTACCAAGTTTAAAACGTATCCCCCAACTCGTAAGTCAATTCAGTTGGATAAAAAGTTTTTTAAATAATTATTTCGATTTTGTTTTTATTCCAAAGTGGCTTCAATAAAGAATGATAAGTAAAATTTATTTTCTTACAGAAATTCGTGGATGAATTTAAGTTTTATTAATATGTGGATTTGAAATAATCAAGTATAAGTTGCCATGTGCATTCAAAACACAATGTTTTTGTAGTAGTAAAATACTTAGGAGCTCAAATGAATCGTTTTTTGTTAAAATTCAAATCAAGCAATATACAGCAGTAACCTTCCGGACTCAAAATCCCTTGATACTTTTTAAAAGCAACCTAGATACTTTTTATGTGAAAGAGCTCTGAGCAAGTTCCAACTAGAGATGCAGTTTAAACCACGAAAAACGTATACAATCAAGACCAAATTATTTATGAAAAATAACCTCACAGTCAATGTACTGAAAAAAATAACCCTTGCTTCTTTTGTGATTATTTATTTTCGATATTATGTGCCTGAGGGTTTTGGATATTTGATGCAACTTACATCACCATCAAATGCATGGAGGAGCTTAGGAGGGGCAGCGAGAGGGGAAAAGGAGTAAATCACACATTACAAGAGAAATTCCGGAGTTTCAAGCGTGTCTTTGACTTAGGAGTAAACCGGTACTTCCAGTTTTACCAGTTCCGGTCCGATTTAGTCTGATTTTTCGGTTTTTAATATATATGAAATCTCTAATCTCTTATGCTTTTATATATATATATATATTAATATATATAAATTAGCAATATAAATACTATTAGTATATAGTAATAGTACCTATTGGTATAGCACTATTACAATATATTAGTGATAATATAGTCATTAATATACTAATGTATATTAGTATTACTAATATATTTATCAAAAGGAATATGTTGATAATTTATTAAGCCATAAAATATAATTAATATATATTTTATATTTAAAACATATGATTAAATAAATGTTCATGTTTAAGATTAAAATTTTATATTATAAATTATAATATAACATTATTTCATATATAATTATAATTTATAAAAATTATATATAATATTAAAAATATTATATATAATATTAAAAATTAATTAAAAATATGTAAATATGCAAACCGGTCCGTTCCTAAAAAACATAAAATTAAGACTGAACCGGTTTTTAAAATGGAGGAATCAGTCCCGAACCGAACCAATCCAAAATTAGACCAAACCAACTGATTCGGACTGGTTTGGGCCAATTTTCCAGTTTTCTAGTTTATTTTTACAGCCCTAACTGTAGTAAGTACGGTAATCGGATCAAAGGTGGCAAACTGCACAAAGGGTGGGAAGTATGGACAGGATTGTTTGTTGAGGCCGATAGTCCTGTTGATGAGGATTTGGGTATTGTGGATTCCGAGCCTATTTATAACGATGGGTCTAAGGGTGACTTGAAGAGGAGTTGGTCCAAGGAGACAATGGTCCTATGTTTTTTTTTTTTTTTTTTTTGAATCAAGAATCATATATCTGTGTATTAACTTTGAATAATGTCATCAGTACAATGCTTTTCCTTATCTAGTTTATCAGAAATAAAAGTTGGCATATCTTCCATCCAAACAATTTCTGATTCTAAACTTAAAGCTTTCTTGGCTAACATGTGAGCCACTTCATTTGATGTCCTGTGAACATATTGTACCTTCCATCCCTGCTGCTGTTGTAACATCTTCTTGGCATCTTGGATTATACTCCCATAAATTGGATAGTCTGTGTTGTCTTCATTAATAGCTCTCACAATGTTCTGTGCATCACCCTCGAATAGTACTCTGTGAAAACCAAGGTCCCTACTGAGCTCCATAACTTTCCTAAGTGCCATACATTCTGCAATTGCAGGGTGCTCCACATGTTTTCTTTGATCACTGCAAGCCGTGAGTGCTTCCCCCATTTCATCCCTTATGACTACACCAATTCCCATTTTTTCTGTTTTTTATCTATGGCTACATCCCAGTTTACTTTCACCTGCCCTCCATTTGGTTTCTTCCATCTCGTTTGTCTCACTGTGTTGCTGCAATGATTGTTCCTTCCTGTCTCTGGTTGAGCTAATTTAAAATCTCTAATCTATTCCCTTGCTGCACTAATAACATGGCCTGGAGATGTAAATGTGTTTTCAAAAACGAATTTGTTTCTTCTTATCCATATGTTCCACATGATCAGAACCACCTCCTCCATTTCCTCATTAGACAATTTTTGCATTAGTTTCTCTATTAGTTCTAATAGGTCACCCTCACTAGTGCTCCACTTTTGTATTTTAGAGCAAGTCTCCAACCAGACATCATTAGTAGCTACACACTGCCACAACACATGCATGACAGTCTCCTTTTGCTCCTTATAAATTGGGCATACATCACTCTCTATCATTTTCTTTGTCAACAAATTAGATCTAGTAGCCAGAAAATTTTTCCCAGCTCTCCACATAAACTGTTTAACTTTCCCAGGTACATCCAGTTGCCAAATCTTAACCCATCTTTCATCGCTTCCTTCTCACTTGAAGATTCCCCTTTAATGTTTCTCTTCCTTTCCAATTCAAGATAATAAGCACTCCTGACAGAGAATTGGCCTTTCTGAGAAGGGCCCCATACCATTTTGTCTTCACAATCCAGCTTGCTCAAAGGTAAGCTAAGTATCTGGTTTACCTCATCCTCACCAAATAAGTCTGTGATTAAAGCTTCATTCCATGCCATGTCCTCTTGCACAATTAGTTCCTCCACCTTTGCCTCTTCTAGTAATCTCGAAACTGGGGACTGTACTTTAAGGATGAAGGACTGTTTAACCACTTGTCCCCCCAAATTTTAATACTTCTACCATTCCCTACCCTCCACCTCAAACCATCCTTGATCAGATCAGAGGCTTGCCAAATACTCTTCCAGATTAGAGAAGGTATGCTGCCCAGCTTGGCATTTAAAATGGATGAGTCCCTAAAATATTTCTACTTGTAAATCTGAGCCACTAGACTGGTTGTGTTGTTCAAAATTCTCCAACCTTGCTTAGCAAGTAATGCTAAGTTGAAGCACTACACATCCCTAAACCCAAGCCCCCCTTTTTGTTTTTGTTGTCCCAGTTTATCCCAACTACTCCAATTACCCCTTTTCTGGATTTTTGATTACATCACCAGAATTTGGCAAACATATTATTCAACTCATGACAAAGTTTTTTGGGAGTAAAAAAGCACTCATAGTATATGTTGGAACAGCTTGTAGAACAACCTTGATTAGTACCTCTTTCCCAGCAGTTGACAAAAGGTTATTGCTCCAATTTGTGATTTTCCTCCAAACCTTTTCCATAATGCCTCTGAATGTGTGATATTTAGACCTTCCAATAATAGGCGGCAACACAGGTACTTCTCATAAGTCCCTTCCATCACTGCCCCACCAGCTTCTCTTATCAACCTCTTATCAAGAAGGTTAGCGTTTGTACTGAAAAAAATTGCTGACTTCTCTTTGTTTAGGACTTGACCCAAGGCAGTCTCATACACCTGTAACATGGCTTGAATCTTCTTCCATTCCTCAACTTTAGCCCTTCCAAACAAAGCACAATCATTTGCAAAAAGCAGATGATTTACTCTACCACCTCCCCATGCCACATTAACACCCCTTGTGAGTCAGAAAAATTGAGAAGTGTAGATAATCCTTCTGCATAGAGGACAAAGAGATTAGGAGATAGTGGGTCTCCTTGTCTCAATCCTCTAGAAGGGTAAAAAATAGGCCCAGGTTGTCCATTCACCAAAACTGAGTACGAAACAGTCTGAACACACCTCATTATCAATTGGATCCACTTATCACATAATCCCATTCTACCCATGACAGATTCAAGAAAAAGCCACTCTATTCTATCATAGGCCTTAGACATGTCCAATTTAATAGCTATGGAACCAATCTTACCCTTCTTCCTGGCCTTCATAGAGTGTAAAAGTTCATAGGCAACCATTATGTTATCCGTTATCAATCTCCCCGAAATAAAAGCACTTTGGTTGGGAGATATTATGAGGTCTAGAAATTTCTTCATCCTATTAGCCAAAACCTTAGACATAATCTTATAAGCCACATTATATAAGCTAATGGGCCTATAGTCACTACTTTACTCGGACACTTTACTTTAGGAATTGGATGGATCGAAAAGATTACCATTCAGCCAAGAGAGCACAGTGGTGCTAACTTCTTCTCCAATAATGTGCCAATGTTTCTGATAAAAGCATGCTCCGAAACCATCTGGTCCAGGTGACTTAAAAGGAGCCATTTGGTTTATAGCTTCTTTGATCTCTACTCTTGTAAACTCTTTTTCCAGCCCTTCATTCATTTGAGCACTAACTCGAGGTTCCATCATTGATAGGCAATTACCTATTTCTGCTTGACTAGGACTGGATGAGGTAAACAATTTTCCAAAAAAGTTATTAAAAGCTGCTTCTACATCTTCTTTTCAGGACCATCTTCTGCCATCTTCATCTTTGATTTCACTGATCTTGTTCTTGGCTCTTCTCTAATTTGCAAAGCTATGGAAGAATTTGGTATTCTTGTCCCCAAGTTGATACCAGTTTTGTTTGGCCCTTTGCCTCCACTTTAAATCTTCCCTCTCCAATAGCCTCTCCACCTCCTTTTGAATTTTTTTAATCTCTTCTACATTATTGTTGCATTCTCTCTTTTGTAAATTTTTCAACAGAACTGTTTTTTCCTCTTAACTCCCTTCCCATACCTACTCCCATATGTTTACTCCAATTGGTAAGAGCTTTTATTACTAGTTTCTAGTTTGGAAAGCATCATTGGTTCCCCCTCTCCTCCCCTTATTTCTCCTCTGCCCCATATCCTCCTCAGTACTTTAGAACACTCCTCCTCAAGACCCCAACTGGCTTCATATCTAAATATTCTTTTCTTCCTTCCCTCACTACCACCAACCTGGTTCATAAACCATAACAATGGCCTATGATCAGAGCATCTAGCTGCCATTACCTCCACCCAACCCTCTTGAAATAGATTTTTCCATTTTGCATTCACAACACACCTGTCGAGTCTTTCCTTAGTGAAAGTCTTATCTACATGTTTATTGCTTCAAGTGTACTTGTCCCCTCTCCAACCCATATCATAAAGCCCCCCTTCTTCTAGAGCATTTCTGAAGGCTGCCATTAGACTTTCTTGCCTCTGTCTACTGCCTCTCTTTTCATCCTGAGAGATCACTTCATTGAAGTCACCAATAACCCCCCACCCAGTATCCATATCAGGTCTGAGAGAGGAGAAAAATCTCCATGAAGCTGCTCTCTTACTAGCATCAGGTTCTCCATAATACCCCGTCAATAACCACTTGTTTTGCCCTCCTTCATTGGTAATCCATAAGCTAATGTGTCTATGAGAATAATTAGACACCTCAGCTGTAACCGTGTGATCCCAAAACATGATTAAACCACCATTCCTTCCAACTGGTTCCACAACAAAGAACCCCTCACACTTCATTCTTCTTTTCATCTTTTCACTCTTTTTGTTGTTCATCTTAGTTTCCATCAAGAAAACTAAGTTGGGTCTCTTCTCCTTCACCATATGGTAAAGATCTTGAATTGTCCAAGGGTTCCCAAGCCCTTGGCAATTCCAGCTTAGCATTTTCATTGTGGTAGGTGGGGCTGTTCAACAACCACCACCCATCCTTTCAAATATGCTGCACTATCTTCAATTTCCTGAGAGCACAACTTTTTCTTTACTTTTTTCCTGTCTCCCTCCTCTCTTCTACTCCAGTTTCTTTTTTTAACATGTATGGCATCCTCACATGATATGACCTGTGGACTCACTCCCCTAGTCCCCTCCCCTTCCCAGCAATTTCAGATACTGAGACAGTTGCAGGAACCACTTCATTGTTTTTTACTACCTCAATCCCTCCCCTCTCCACAGCATTCCCATTATTAGTTTGCTCAGCATTCCCCTCCTTCCCACCTTATGTCACAACATTTCCCTCCTCCCCACCTTGAGGCTCAGCATTAATAGAAAGCTTAGCAATCCCCTCCTTTCCCCCTCGAATCTCATTATTCTTTCCCTCATTAGAAGGCTCCTCAGTCCCTTCCTTCCCATCTTTTTTGTTCACCATATTTTTTCCTTCTTTCCCCCTTTCCTCCCCTACACCCTCATTTTCCCCAGCTGCCTCTTCAGAAATCTTTCCACTCCTCTCCCTTAGCCTACCTCTTATTCCTACCCTGAGCCATACTCTAAATTGGTCCCCTTCTAAATCATCTTTTTTCTCACATGAACTCTTCCCATGCAAAATACATCCACATTTAAAACAAAGATGGGGCAGTTTTTCATATTTTAAAGGGGATCCAGTATTTCACCCCTTTAATTGAAATGGACCTAGCCCTAGCCAAAGGTTTAAAAAGGTCAATAATCATCAATACCCTCAAAAACTCCCCCCATCCACTCCCATCATTCTGAGTGTCTACCTCCAAAACTTCTCCTACAGTTTCTCCTATCATAAACCCCCTTTCTTTGTTCATACAAACCAAATGCAGCTCAGACATTTGAACCCATATCCTTTCCTTCGTGAAATCCATCTTGTGTGCAGGTAGATAACCATTAAAAGGCAATAAAACAAACATATAGTTGTCAAAAAGCCATGGCCTACCTCCCATTACCCTCTGTTTGTCAGTTTGAGTAGCAAATTGAATAACAAAAATGTTCATACCCACCTCTTTAAACTTGGCCCTCTAACTGATGCGCCAAACCTTTCCCATGGTATCTTCCAATACCCCTGAGCTCAGTTTCCTCTCCATCCATACCTTCCCCACGACACTGCATTCCTCTTTTGTTTTCAGCTCCTCCGGTATATCATCATTCACCTCTATATTAAGTGACTCTTCCTCCGATAAGCATAGCTTATCCCATCTTTTCTCAAGCTCGTTCATCCTTCACCGCCTCTAGCCACCGCGGTTTCCAGTTCCTACCGCCTAGAGATTCTTCCCTTCCCACTCAAAAACCGTTTTTTGCCTGCTATACCACCACAAGTCACACGCTCGCTCCTTTCCCACTCACTAATTCCGTTAGAATCAGCCTGTGGACCCCCCTTCACCTCTTTTTTCCCTAGAGAGAAAAGAGAGAAGAATCGAAAACAGGGCTAATTAATTACACACACACAATGGTCCTATGTTAACAGTTCATATAGCACACTATATGCCTCATAAGATAAGAGGTTAATGATTGGTTGCACAGCATGTTTCTTTCAACCTGATTAGTACTGGAGGTAAGGACGTTTGTAAACTAGTGATTGATTCGAGTAACTGCGAAGAAGCAGTTAAGAAGTTGAACTTGCAGACAGAGATACATTTTTTTTCTTACAGATTGGCTTGGCTTCACGAATGGATGAAGTAACAGTTTCTAAATGTTGCTTTGTTTTTTTTTTTTTTTTTCTTCTATTGGTTCAAAATATAAAAATAAGCTTTGGCTACGGGGTTGCTTGGATAATGAGTTGATATCAACTCAACCTATCTTATTTCATCTAATTATTACAACTTTTCTAAACTTTCAAATAAAATATAATAAACAATTCTATTTTTTCAAGTCTCAAAATAAAAATTATATTTTAATAATATTTTATTTAATTTCAACTCTCAACTCAACTCAACTCACTATCCAAACCTTCCCTAAGATGCATGCATGTGATCTTTTGTAGGTTAGACCTTGGCAAGATACGTGTGCCATTCAAAGTGACAAGTGGAGCACTTGCTGTTTTACCTTTGAGAATGTTAAGGTTGTCTTTTTACCTAGTAAAAATGTAAACCCACTACAGGAAACAAAAGGAATTTGTTGACAACCAAGGTGTCTACGAGTGAAGAAAAACCGACAGTACTAGAGAATGAATTTGTGGAGGTGAATAATGTTTTGGGTGATTCTATTACATTTATTCAAACAAATGATATGCTAGAGTACGAGGTGATAGTCTGAAGATGAGACGCCAGTGAATTTTAGGAAAACTGAACGTGTAGGTTTTTCTGGGATTGAAAATTTTATGTCAAGTTTTCTTGAGAAAATTGTTGATTTTGGATTCAGATGTAGTCAGAAGAGCTCGATTTTTGTGGGAGGTTGGTGACTGTTGGCTTCTATCAATTTGATGCAAGAAATTTCAATCTTAGTGAGTTTACGGGCACAAGAGTGATGCTGAATAAAAAGGAGACTGATCCAGCAGCATTCAAAGGATTGAAGCAAAGACTTTCAACATTTGAGGGTGAATTCTCCCTAACCTGAGGAGATTAGGAATGGTAAGGAGGATTTTGGGAAAGGAGAAATTAGCACATTGCAAGAGAAAAAGGCCCTAAGCCCAAGCGGTGGTTCGAAACTCCGCATTCATGCTCTTAGGGCTAGCTATCAGACTCGGAGAATTTCCACCTTAATTACTAGAGGTGCAATTGTGAAAAATTCCTTGTTGAGAGCCTATGCATCCCCAAGATTAGTTGGCACTTTGTCCCGGACACCCTGTGCCGTGATTGAGAGACAAACCTCCATGAGGGATCTAACCATTATTGCAATTATTCAAGTCTTCAAAAATAATTAAGAAGTGCCAGATTGTGTAAGAGTGGAAGTTAGAAAACTTTTTCAGATTGAAAGGTCTGCTTAGAAGAATGATGGTACACTCTCAACTTGAGTGAGATTTGAACATGCATGTGAAAATCTCAAGTTTTTAAAAGGGAGTATGGGAACAATCGAAAACACAAAGCATGTAATGAAAAGGGTAAATTCTTGTATTGGTCCACGAGGTTTTGTTTAATTTCAAGTGGTTTCCAGGGTTCATTTTTCAAGAACAATGATGAAATGGATAACACAAAAATACATGGAAGAAATCCAACAGCATACCAGTTGGTACGTTTGAAGCCAAATTTGACAAGATGAGTATGATAATGGCCAGGACTGCGATCCCACTAACCCGATCAATTTGCGCATAGGGCTCCATTAAGTCCCATAGAGTTTTTGGGATGCCAGTTTTGTTGAAGCCATCAACAGTGATAAACATTCCGCAGAAGAAAATTAAAAGCAAATAGGAAACCTGGCAATGAACAGAAATAGACTTCAGATATAGCTCTCGAACAAGCAATCCACGTTCCTTATCTACTACAGGGTATGCTCTAATATTTTCAAGTTCCACCAATAGTTGAGGGGAAAAATAAGAAGAAGAAGAAAGAGCATAATGTTAACAGATTATACCTTTTCAAGGCATTGCCTAGCATCCTTGAAATCAAGAACCACAAGAGCAAGTGCAGCAGTAATTGCAGTCCATGACATATTCAGACCCATAAGCAAAGCAATCAACATCCCAATGGTGACAAGGTAAACGCATGACTTCCGCATCCTTTTCCATTTCAAGGTCCAATCTTCATTTCCTTCTGAAGGCTGTACAGAAAGTGCATCATTTGCCAATTCTTTTGATGCATTAGAATTTCCCATGTTCCTATTTATGTTGGGAGGGCTTTGCACATTTATAGCTTCCATTGTAGACTTCCATTCCAGAGAACTCGAGGATGTAAAATGTGACATGGTGGCTGGTGAAAAGGGATGAGAATTCAGGTCCTCCTCCGAAACAAGTTCTATATAAGCCGCATCTTCTTCATCTTTTGGAAAGGGATGAGAATTCAGGTCCTCCTCCGAAACAAGTTCTATATAAGCCGCATCTTCTTCATCTTTTGGAAAGGGATGAGAATTCAGGTCCTCCTCCGAAACAAGTTCTATATAAGCCGCATCTTCTTCATCTTTTGGAAAGGGATGAGAATTCAGGTCCTCCTCCGAAACAAGTTCTATATAAGCCGCATCTTCTTCATCTTTTGGAAAGGGATGAGAATTCAGGTCCTCCTCCGAAACAAGTTCTATATAAGCCGCATATTCTTCATCTTTTGGAATAGATAGCAACCTCCAGTACATGCATATAAGAATTAGACTGTTGGCAACAACTCCCAAGAGCATCGCAGGGAGAATGCCGATTAGAAAATTCCAGAAAGATATCTTACTCTTAGCAGCTATAACCAAGTTTTGGGGGTTGCCAATTGGAGTTGCTGAAGACCCAATATTCGCACTAGATGCCAGAGCAAGAAGGAAAGGATGAGGTGGGAGATTATGTTGCCTCGCAATTTTCAAAACAAACTCGGTCAAAACTACGCAGGAGGTATCATTAGTGAAAAGCGCACTTGAAATGGCAGAAATCAGGCAGATTCGGAAAATTAAGTCCTTTGCTCCTTTACTCTTCCATGAGAGCAACTTTCCCAAGTACTTGAACATATCAGCCCTTTCGAGATAGACACTGACAAGCATTGTCCCAAAGAGGAGACCAAGTATTGGGAGATCAATTGCTTCATATGCTTGCTTTGGAGTTATGATTCCGAATAAAACCATCAGCATGGCCCCCAGGAGGGACCCTGCAATCCTCCCAATTGGTAGAAAAGGAACTGCGGGGAAAACTGCCAAAACCCAGAAGATTGCGAAAGCAAGGGAGCCTAGAACCACATTCACAGAAGTAGCCAAGGCCATCTTTTCGGCTTGGTAAGCCAAAAAACTCTACAGCTCCAAGGGCTCAATATATTAGTGAAATTCCACAGCTGACGCCATCTTACCATAAAACAACTGAAAATTAAATTTCTGTGGAGAATTCCGACACTATAATACATTAAGCGCACTAACATGATAGCAAAATTCATTGAAAAACTGCGACCAAACAGCTGGAAGGTAAAGACTAAGCTCAAAAAAATTCTAGGAAGATACGAATGCAGATATGTTGCAGCTTCGAAGACTCTTTAGTTAATAAACCAACAGAAAATAAGCCCATGGTCAAGTAATACAAGAGATCGACAAGTTCAACTAGCACTGACAATCTAGATTTTTCCTGTTTCTTGTTCTTTTATCTAGAACTGCTTAAGAGAAGAACCCAGGATTCATATTGAAAGCAAAATCCAGCCGAAATGAATGTTTGAATTTTTCTGTTTCCGAGGCACGTCAAATGTACTCAGTTTAGAATATATATAATGAAATAGTTCGTTAATGAAATAAGAGCCAATAAATAGTAATAAAATAGACAAAAAATATCTGTATTCCCAAACGAACTGATCGACAAGACTTGGTTCGTCAACAAAAACGTATTATTCAGCTAATCTCAATGAGATTCCGAACTGAGTCTCAGAACCAGAATATCCAGAATCAGAAGTTTTCTACATGCATAAGAAACATAGAAAACTCTCCTCAATCCATCTCATCTTTATTATTATAAATTTTTTTAAATTTTTACACAAAATATAATAATATTTTTTTTTTAAATTTCAAAAAAATCTTCTCAAATTCTCATATTAAAATATAATAAACAATTTAACTTTTTCAAATCTCAAAAGAATCTAATTCTCAAATTCAAAAATAAAAAATAATAAACAATAACATTTTCAAATCTTAAAATAATAATAATATTAAAAAATAATATTTATAAAATATCTTATTCTACTATTTACAAACCATCTCAACTCATCTCGGCCCTCCTATCGATCCAAACCGCCCAGCCACTCTTTAATTTGACAAGAGGTTTGAGAAGGCATGACACGCACACAAGTCAAAATGATCTATAGGTAGTGAAGTGCGATTTCGATGGCCGTTCGGTGGATTTCTAAGCTAAATCCCAAGAGAATTTCTAACCTGAGATGGAGGAACTAAGCGGGACTTGAAATAATCTGCAACTTTCAAAATTAGACAAGTGTCATCTGCGTGTAAAAGTTGAAATTTGTATTCAGCTCCTGCCTCCCAGCTTTGGGATTGGATGTATTAGATTCCAGTAGATGAAACGAAACCGCCTAATTATAAATGGAGCCTCAAACACGAGTGGCTCACGACTTCTTTGGAAAAGATAGAAGAAAAGGTTAAAAACTTTTCGTAAAAGTAATATGATAGGGATGAAGACTGCCTCCTTCAACACATGAACCCGAATAGTCTTTTATACAAGTTCAGAGAATAGTTCAACGAAAGTACGTAAAAGCAATATTCCTAATGTTCTAAAAGCGACAGAGAATCTAGTAGACGAGAATTTTCAACAATGAAATGCTGAGAAATTGTTGCCAGAGAGTTGAATGTACTGGGAAGGTTGGAATCAATATCGCTAGCCTTAAATTAAGAAAATTCTATACACCATACTACCATCTCACTTTCCTCCTACTAAGTATGATATGACACATTTATCACCAAATGATCATTTATTGCATGCTTCTTTATTATCTAATGGTGATGAATATGCTACAAATTACTTAATAAGATAAAAGTAGGATAGTAGTATGGTGTATAACATTATTCAAAAAAATAAAAAACAACAAAGTAGTTGACAAATTAAAAGCCTAGAAAAATTGCACTAATTCTCAAAGAGAACTTATATCTCTGGCTCGATTATAAATGGTTGTTTGCTTTCAAAACTCTCCTCAACTTATCTCAATTTCATCATTACAACTTTTTAAAATTTCTACACAAAATATAATAATATTTTTTTTTCAAATCCTAAAAGAATCTTTCTAAATTTTCACAAAAAAAATAATAAACAATCAACTTTTTCAAATCTTAAAATAATAATAATATTAAAAAATAATATTAATAAAATATCTTATTCTATTAACAAACCATCTCATTTTAACTCCCCTACCCATCCAAACCGCCCAGCCGCTCTTTAATTTCACAAGAGGTTTGAGACGGCATGACTCGCACACAAGTCAAAATCTATAGGTAGTGAAGTGCGATTTCGATGGCCGTTCGGTGGATTTCTAAGCTAAATCCCAAGAGACAATTTCTAACCTGAGATTGAGGAACTAAGCGGGACTTGAAATAATCTGCAACTTTCAAAATTAGATAAGTGTCATCTGCGTGTAAAAGTTGAAACTTGTATTCAGCTCCTGCCTCCCAGCTTTGGGATTGGATGTATTAGATTCCAGTGGATGAAACGAAACCGCCTAATTATAAATGGAGCCTCAAACACGAGTGGCTCACGACTTCTTTGGAAAAGATAGAAGAAAAGGTTATAAAAGACTTTTTGTCATGTGTGTTCCTAGATATGACCTGACCTTCATTCATTCTGTATGAAGCCAGTAATTTGGTCCACACAGTTGCCCTGGGCACATTAAGCATCGTATCAAACAGGGGCCCTCGAGAAGTTCAGAGACTAGTTCAACGAAAGTTCGTAAAAGCAATATTCCTAATCTTCGTAGAAGCGATAGAGAATCCAGTAGACCAGAATTTTCAACAATGAATTGCTGAGAAATTGTTGCGAGAAAGTTGAATGTACTGGGAAGGTTGGAATCAATATCGCTAGCCTTAAATTAGAAAACTACTTTGAGAGTAAAGTTTATCCATAAAAGTCAAAAACTGATTCTAAAACCACAAGATCACCATTCTAACCCATAAATGTCTATTTCTCTACCAAAAAAAAAAACAAAGTAGTTGACAAATTAAAAGCGTAGAAAAATTGCAGTAATTCTCGGAGAGAACCTATATCTCTGGCCCGGTTATTAATGAGTAAAACGATAGGGATGAAGACATGAACACATGAACCCGAATAGTCTCTTTATACAAGTTAAGAATAGTTCAATGAAAGTTCGTAAAAGCAATCCTAATTTTCGTAAAAGCGATAGAGAATCTAATAGATGAGAATTTTCAACAATGAATTGATGAGAAATTGTTGCGAGAAAGTTGAATGTACTGGGAAGGTTGGATTAGAAGTGTTAAATCGTGTTAACAGATCGTGTTCGTGTCGTGTCAAGACATATATATTATACTATATGGGTCAATCTTAATATGACCCATTAAGCTTATCGTGTCAAAATCTCAAACCCTAACACGACCCATTAATATAACGGATCGTGTCGTATCAACCCGTTTTGATCCGTTTATGTAAATGGGTTGAACAGATCCGAAATTAACCCGTTTGACCTAGTTAAATTTAGCATAATTTTATATAAATGTTAAAATCACAATACCTATAAAAAAAAATAGAAAACTAACTACAAATTCAAAATTACAATTCAAACAATAAAAATATCGAAATTAAAATTCCAACAATTTTTTTTAAAGGTATAAGAGTATAATTGTAACTTTAACTTTCATAACGGGTCATAATGGATTGACCCGTTATCAACTCGTTAAGCAATCGTGTCTTAACGAGTCAACTTATTTTGACCTAAACCCGTTAAAGCTAAACCCAAACTCACCCTAGCTGAGATCAATATCACAAGCCTTAAATTATTATCTAGACTTGATCGGGACCTAAAATAAGAGAACGATAAATATATGACATGAGTCTTATCATATTTATTGATTCCAATTAAAATTTTTTGGATAGTATTAAATTCACAATAAAAATTGTATAAGGGATTGCTTGGGAACTTACGTGAGATTATCATCTCATAATAAAATTTCTCATAATTTTTTTCTTAAATATCATTCAAATACAAAATAATTTTAAATTTTTAATGAAAGTTCGTAAAAGCAATCCTAATCTTCCCAGTGTAATGAATGGAAATTAATGAAGCGATAGAGAATCTAGCTGGTAGGCGAGAATTTTCAACAATGAATTGTTGAGAAATTGTACTGGGAAGGTTGGTACGTATCAATATCGCTAGCCTTAAATTGAATTTTCAACAATGAATTGTTGAGAAATTGTACTGGGAAGGTTGGTACGTATCAATATCGCTAGCTTAAATTATTATCTAAACATGATCCGGACCTAAATAAGAGAAAGATAAATATTTGAAAAATCTTATAATATTTATAGATTCTTATTTATTGATTTTTATAATATTAAATTCTCAGCAAATATTGTATAAATGGTTGCTTGGTAACTTATATGAATATTTCACCTCTCGTAATAAAACTTCTCATAATTTCTTTCCCAAATATCATTAAAGAGAAAACATTTTTTAACTTCAAATTTTTAAATTTGTCATCTAATCAGTAGTACCTTATCATTTTAATTTTTTAAATTTCTAAACAAAATAATAATAATAAAAATAATAATAATAATAATTTAACTTTTCTAAATTTTAAAATAAAAATTATATTTAAATAATTTTTAAATTTTATAATATTTTTATTTCACATTCTCTCTCTTTCATTTCACTTGATGTGCTTTTTTTTTTTTTT
>QEOT01005508.1:199694-228051 GCA_003123785.1 Pterocarya stenoptera
AAAAAAAAAAAAAAAACAAAGTAGTTGGCAAATTAAAAGCGTAGAAAAATTGCACTAATTCTCGGAGAGAACCTATTATCTCTGGCCAGGGCCGGCTCCATGGTAAGGCCACTTAGGCCATTGCCTAAGGCCCCACCTTATGTAAGGCATCCAAAAATAAAAATGAAGTGTTTTTTTTTTTAATTTTTTTTGAAAAAAATAAAAACTATTTCATTAAATAAAATTTTAAATAATTTATATAGTTTTCAATGTGTGCAAGGCCCCATAATACCAAATTTAATACTTAATACAATGATTTTTTTCATAAGTAATACAATGAATTATTTATATTTTAAATAATTTTTTAAAAATCTTGCTAAATAGAAGCACAAAAATTGCATTGAAGTTGTTATAAATATAAATTTACAAAAGTTGTATTTAAAGATTTTAAATAAAACCTTTTTTTATTAAAAATTTTGAAAATATTCCATGTAATAATTTTTATTTTATTATATTATAATTACAAATGACTCAGTTAAATTTCGCCTAAAGCCTCAATTTGTGTTAAGCCGCCCCTGTCTCTGGCCCGATTATTAATGGTAAAACGATAGGGATGAAGACATGAACACATGAACCCGAATAGTCTCTTTATACAAGTTAAGAATAGTTCAATGAAAGTTCGTAAAAGCAATCCTAATTTTCGTAAAAGCGATAGAGAATCTAATAGATGAGAATTTTCAACAATGAATTGATGAGAAATTGTTGCGAGAAAGTTGAATGTACTGGGAAGGTTGGGATTAGAAGTGTTAAATCGTGTTAACAGGTCGTGTTCGTGTCGTGTCAAGACATATATATTATACTATATGGTCAATCTTAATATGACCCATTAAGCTTATCGTGTCAAAATCTCAAACCCTAACACGACCCATTAATATAACGGATCGTGTCGTGTCAACCCGTTTTGATCCGTTTATGTAAATGGGTTGAACAGATCCGAAATTAACCCGTTTGACTTAGTTAAATTTAGCATAATTTTATATAAATGTTAAAATCGCAATATCTATAAAAAAAAATAGAAAACTAACTACAAATTCAAAATTACAATTCAAATAATAAAAATATCGAAATTAAAATTCCAACAATTTTTTTTAAAGGTATAAGAGTATAATTGTAACTTTAACTTTCATAACGGGTCATAACGGATTGACCCGTTATCAACTCGTTAAGCAATCGTGTCTTAACGAGTCAACTCATTTTGACCTAAACCCGTTAAAGCTAAACCCAAACTCGCTTTTATTGTGTCGTGTTCGTGTTGAGCTAACGAATCGTGTCACATATTGTCACCCTAGCTGAGATCAATATCGCAAGCCTTAAATTATTATCTAGACTTGATCGGGACCTAAAATAAGAGAGAGATAAATATATGACATGAGTTTTATCATATTTATTGATTCCAATTAAAATTTTTTGGATAGTATTAAATTCACAATAAAAATTGTATAAGGGATTGCTTGGGAACTTACGTGAGATTATCATCTCATAATAAAATTTTTCATAATTTTTTTCTTAAATATCATTCAAATACAAAATAATTTTAAATTTTTAATGAAAGTTCGTAAAAGCAATCCTAATCTTCCCAGTGTAATGAATGGAAATTAATGAAGCGATAGAGAATCTAGCTGGTAGGCGAGAATTTTCAACAATGAATTGTTGAGAAATTGTACTGGGAAGGTTGGTACGTATCAATATCGCTAGCCTTAAATTGAATTTTCAACAATGAAGTGTTGAGAAATTGTACTGGGAAGGTTGGTACGTATCAATATCGCTAGCTTAAATTATTATCTAAACATGATCCGGACCTAAATAAGAGAAAGATAAATATTTGAAATGAATCTTATAATATTTATAGATTCTTATTTATTGATTTTTATAATATTAAATTCTCAGCAAATATTGTATAAATGGTTGCTTGGTAACTTATATGAATATTTCACCTCTCGTAATAAAACTTCTCATAATTTCTTTCCCAAATATCATTAAAGAGAACACATTTTTTAACTTCAAATTTTTAAATTTGTCATCTAATCAGTAGTACCTTATCATTTTAATTTTTTAAATTTCTAAACAAAATAATAATAATAAAAATAATAATAATAATAATTTAACTTTTCTAAATTTTAAAATAAAAATTATATTTAAATAATTTTTAAATTTTATAATATTTTTATTTCACATTCTCTCTCTTTCATTTCACTTGATGTGCTTTTTTTTTTTTTTTAAAGAAGAGCCGGAAGCCACTCACATAGCGGTTCCATCCCAATTTTATTAATCACCCTCACTTATGGCGGAGGAATACCGTGGTTACAAACGAAGACCTGGGGGCTACAAATAATGAAATAAACCAAAACCCAGGCCTTCAAAAAAAAAAAAAAAACCCAACAAAACCAAAAAAACAACCTCAACCACAAAACAAAAGGCACTGAGAAGACAAGAAGGAAAACCAGCAAGAAACAATAAACTGCACAAACAAAGAGTAAGAAAGGAAAACTGAGTGCAAAGCAAAACATACCTGGAGAAAAAACCATCGTCTATAATCCGCTAGCAACGTCTTCGAGATTTTCTTATATAGGGAAGGCCCCCCTCTGTCCAGCCGGATATTACCTCTAATGAGAGCAGGTAGCTCAGATACAGAAAGCCAAGAGCCAGTATGACCCTTCACACCCATTTTAGCAAAACCGTCAGCAATCGAGTTACATTCTCTATAGCAATCAACAAGAGAAACATTAAGCCCATCGAGACGACTCTGTATTTCATCCCAATAATCTTCCATGTACCACATGCCACATCTTTGATTCCTCAACCAATTAAGCACTAACATGGAGTCAAGTTCAATCTTCACAGAAAAAACACCCAACAAGCCAATGTGCCGAATGCCATGAAGTAAACCCATCAACTCTGCATAGTTATTAGAATTATGCCCATTGGCTTCCGCAAACCCGCAGAGCATGGCTCCTTTATCATCCCGAATGATACCTCCCGCACCCGAGGGACCTGGATTACCAAGAGAACAACCATAGACGTTCAATTTAACCCTACCTTGTTTAGGTAGCTTCCACTTGACCGGCATAATAAACTCCTTCCTCATGACATTTAAATGCATATTGAAACAATGTAAAATACCTTCATCGCGCCGAGTAAGAAGGTTAACATCCTTAAGTTTAAGCGCAGCCCAAGAAACCCAATATTTAATCGAACACCAAACCTGATTAACCGACTTCAACAAACCTTCCATCTTGACCTTACAACGACGCCCCCAAAGACACCAAGTAATGATAACCGGAAGAAGACCTAACAATTGACCCGGACGATTAGAATTTTTAGCCCGCCTATACCAACACTCCACCCACTATCTCCAAGAACCACCTTCCATCCAAGGAACACCAAGAACGGCCGAACAAATACGCCAAATTTTTTCAGCAAAGTCTCCTCTTGCAAGACTATGATTAAGATCTTCATACTTAGAATTAGAGCAACAATCACAACGGGAGACAATAGAAATACCAATTTTGCAGATTCTGTCATCCACAGGAAGACAATCATGTAAGGCCTTCCACATAGAAATCGACATTTTTTTGGGAATAGCTGGATGCCGACCCAGGTAGCCCAAGGGAAATCTGGACCCCTTGTGCGAATACAATTCCACGCACTTTTAGTAGAGAAATGGCCATCAACATTAGGAAGCCAAATCAGCATATCCTTCCCATTATTAGCCCAACCCAGTTGCAAAATAAGGTCCTCAGCTTTATGATGCCCAACCAACTGAGTAAAAAGCTCCATATTTCAACCCAATCCAATTTTACAATCCTCCAATTTGAGATGCGGCATATCAGAAATGTGAATATTATCACAAAGAGGGGCATCATCAGCTCATTTATCATGCCAAAAATAAAGTTTTCCTTCCCGAACTTTCCATTTAGAATTAGCTTGCACTAAAGGAATACTTTGCAAAATAAGCTTCCAGAGAATAGACCCTTTCTTAGGGTCCACCATAGTAATATGTCTACCACCAACATATTTAGCAAGAAAAAAATTGGACCAAAGAGAAGTACCTTGCAACAGGTTCCAAGCTAATTTCATGTGAAGAGAACACTGCACATCATGAAGGCTACAAATTCCCAGCCCCCCTTCCAAGACAGGCTTGCAAAGATCCACCCAAGAGCGCCATTTTTTCTTAGCTTTACCATCTTTAACACCCCAAAAAAAAGGTCCTAATAATTCTTTGGAGTTTCTCAATCACAGCTTTAGGAATCCTTAGGATAGAAAGGCTATCCACAGGAATACTTTGAAGCACATGATTAATGAGGATCAAACGTGCCCATTGGATAACAGTCTGGCTTGCCATCCCTCCAATCTGGACTGAACTTTAGCAATCAAGTCATCAAAATGAATAATCTTCAATCTACCATAAATAATAGGAACTCCCAAATAATTAAAAGGAAAATTCCCTTCCGTAAAACTAGTGAATCGAATGAGAGCCCGAAGTCTAGAAGCATAAATCTAAGAAGAGAAAAACATACAGGACTTCTTTTTGTTCACTACTTGCCTTGACCACTTTTCGTACGTCTTTAACACATCAGTAATAGCTTTCAAAGAAGCCTTGCCACCATTACAAAACAACACCATATCATCAACATAAAGCATATGAGAAATAATAAGGGTATCTCGCGGGTGGAAAACGGAATGATCTTACCCATTTGAACCTCTTTTTTTATCAACCTCGAAAAAATTTCCTCCACTAATATGAATAAATAAGGTGAGATGGGGTCACCTTGATACAACCTACGGCCACCTTTGAAAAAACCTTTGGGAACACCGTTCATGACCACTGAGAACCAAGGATTAGTAATACAGTGACTAATCAACATGCAAAAAAAATCAGAGAACCCGAAAGCTTTGAGAACATGGAGAAGAAAAGACCAATCAACACTATTATAGGCCTTCGCCATGTCAATCTTCAAAGCAACATTCCCACCATGGGCAGGTTTATTAATGGAATGAATCATCTCTTGCATCACACTAATATTTTCAAAAATACTACGACCCGGAAAGAAAGCTCCTTGTTCAGGAAAATTAATTTTAGACAGCAGAGGGGAGAGACGATTAACTATAATTTTAGTGCAAATTTTGTAAAATACACTGCACAGGCTAATCGGCCTAAATTTATCAAAACTAGTAGGATTATCCACTTTCGGGATTAAAACCAAAAAAGTAGCATTGAAAAAACGAGGAAGAGCCATACCTTGGAAAAACTCAGTCACAGCATCAACGACATCCGTGCTCACAATATGCCAACAAGATTGATAGAAGCCCGACCCAAACCCGTTAGGACCCGGGCTACTATCTTCCAGAATGGAGCAAAGAGCATCATAGACTTTTTGAGAAGAAGGAACATGAGAAATTAAATCATTATCACCTTGCGAAATAATTGGATGGACTAACTCCCCCAACATCGGCTCCTCGCGGCAATTTTCAGCCTCCAAGAATTGAGAAAAATGAGAAATAGCCCCATCGTGGATCTGCTCTGGAGAGGAGAGAGTAGAACCATCCTCAAGCTTCATCATCTTCACCACTTTATGATTACGACGACTGACGGCATGAAAGAAAATAGAGTTCGCTTTGCCCTTCTGAATCCAGCCTGGTTTAGCTTGTTGGGCTAAACGTTTTTCTTCCCTATCCAACCAAATAGAAAGCTCCAACTGGGAGGCAACAAGATCATCTTCCACATCTTCAGTATACTTAGATTGCAAGCTAGTCTCCAAGCTCTTAATCCGACCCTCAAGCGCCGTTATATGAGAATTAGTTCTACCAAAAATATGCTTATTCCAAACTCGCAAAACAATTTTAAGTCTTTTAAGTTTAGTAACAAGCTTATGCAAACAAGATCCCCCAACAACATCATTATTCCAAGAGTGCGAAACACAATCGAAAAACTGAGAATGAGAAACCCACATTTACTGAAATTTAAAAGAAGGATAGCCATACCGAACAAACTGATTCTCTAATGAGACTATCATAGCCTATAGGCGCAAGATCGGAGGAAGTGCGCACCAAGTATTCCATATTAGCATCAAGATAAGCATCAAAGGCCACTGTATTGAAAAAGCAACGATCAAGTTGCGCCCAATGCCTGGATCTTCCAAAATGACCATTACACCAAGATAGAGAATTTTCATGGAAAGGCATATCAAAGAGCCCACAAGAGCCCACCCAACCATTAAACTCCTCCATCGCCAAGGCCAACCTTGGCCTGCCCCCTCGACGCTCTGAGTCATTTCTAATAATATTAAAATCTCCCATCACCATCCACGGTAAGTGATGAATATTAGCACCCATCAAAGAATCTCATAGTCTTCTATGCTCCAAATAGGAACATTTCGCATAAACAAATGTAATCCGGAAGTCATTCAAATTAGAAATCCAAACAGTTAAAAATTGATCTCCCATACACTCAATAACAAGATTTAAATCCTGAGACCAACACATTCAAAGCTTTCCGCCATAATCAACATTAGAATAACAACAATCAAACCATAGTCTATCACGCCACATATTTAAACGGGAATTACTAACCATAGGCTCAGCAATAACAAGGATTTTAGGATGGAAATTCGACACCAAGTTTTGAATATGCTTTCTCGACATCCCAACTCCCCGAGCATTCCAATACAAGTAGGACATCTTCATAAATTGGACGAAAGGGCTTGCTTATAACCCTGGTAGAACCCCTTAATTTAGTACCTTTCCCATTCCCTTTTTTTTCCAACTGAATTTCAGAGTCCGAGACAACAAGATTTTTCTTTGCTAAATGTTCCAAGGCTGCTTCTGAATCAGAGTCAGAGCAATAGTGTCCATTAGTGCCGTCATTCTCCACATCCGCCCAGGCTGGTTCACAACTGTCTTGGGCGACAACAAACCCATCTTAGGCAAGGGCCTCATCATCTTCATCAACAATTTCAGCAATAAGAATCGGGTTCCATTGAATCTTAGAACTGGGCCCAGTAACGCCCTGCTCCAAAGTAACACCTAAGCCGACTCCCATCAAATTCACTTCCTTAGGACAACCCAAAACCGGTTCAACACTAATCCCTCTGCCATTAGCTTCCTCACCGAAACCAGACATAGCCATACACATAGGATCAATACCCGTAGCACTTTCATCAGCATCCTTATCCACAGCTTTTGGGACTCTGGTGTGATTTCAGTCATATTCTCGCCATCCAACACAGGAACCACCTCCATCAGAGGCTCTGTTTCAGAAGCAATTTGCACCTGCTCAACTTCTCTCAAACCGTGGAGATTTTCAGTAGCAACCAACGTAGATAAATCCCGAGAAGCTTCCTTACTAGATTGTCCCTGTTCAACTGTCACCACGCCAGCAAAACGTTCCAGGTTTTCCTCAATATGATCCGAATTACTCACAACAGCAGCAGTGGGAAAATCTCCAGCCACGTTATCCCGTTTCACACGATTTTTCAGCTTTCGTCGCCCAGATCTTCCCTCCTTTCACCTTTTGTTTTTTATCACTTCCATTCCGACAGGTCCGATGGTTATGACCTTGGCAACGACACTTCAAACAATAAGCTGGCAAAGTTTCATATATGATCTCCTGCCTACGACTACTTGGCTTCCCAGGGATACCTATCCAGAAGTGGGCAATGGGCTCCTGTGAGGCATCGATCTCTAAGCAAACTCGAGCCCATCTGTGCGGGTGGCACATGTCGTAGGATTATCTCAACGAATATATCTGCCTATCGGACCTGTAAGCATCTTTAAGAGGGAGGAATGATAAAAGTTAGGCAGAAGGCCCGACAGGAAGATCCAAACAAGAACATACGGCGGCTCGTGATCTTCATCAAACTCTGGCGACCAAGCAAAGGGACGGTAAGGAACACCCTCTATCACAGGATTCCCTTGACAATGCCTTGTGGTAATCTGGTTCATTGGTCATGCGGATAAATACATTGATGGGCCGTTGCATAGCCGAGACAACAGTAGTTGACAGACCCCAATGGTTGTGGATGAAGGCTCGGATGCTATCAAGGGAGGGTCTCTATCGAAGGAATTTCACAACCATTGAGAACCTAAACAGTTCTGCGGATTTAGCAATTTCTTCCGAAGAAAAAGAGAAAAACAGATCACCATTCACATATATCGGTTGCCTTAAAGGAATGGCCACCTCTGGCAGTGGTTAGGGCACTGTCGAAACTAGATCATCAAACAACCGAGGAGGACCAGCCGTGGGAGGCTAGCCATCAACGGCCGCCATGCAAAGTACGTGAGCAGCTAACAAAAATGGTGAAACCCTAGCAGACGGATTTCACATAAAAGGAAACTTTCAATGATCCTACTTATTTCATATAATGAAGTTAATAGTCTTTCCATTTCACTTGATGTGCTAATTATAACTTTTAATTAAAACTTTCAAGTTGGAACTTGTGGGATATTTCTCGATTCATTAATGGTAGGTAGGCACGTACAATTAATGCATCCCATGATGGTCCATGCCACTTTGTCTTGACTTGTAACTTGCAATTAGAGGCGACTTCATTTTGTGGCTTAGAATTAATGGCAGATTTGGGGTGAGACGAGAATTCTTGATCTCATTATAAAGTTTCAAATATTAATTTTTAATATTATAATTGTTTTAAAATTTTAAAAAATTGAATTGGAATTTGAAAAAGTTGAATCTTTTATTATATTTTGTATGAAAATTTGAAAAAAAATATAATGATGAGATAATATGAGATAAAAATTTTATATTTTATCTCTCCCCAAACCTGCCCTCAAAAGACTTTAGAATTTTCTGCTCTCCTGCTATTTATTTCAATTTGCCGTCATTGACAACTCCCAAAAAAGACTTGAAAATAAGGTCTTAATTAAGTCATTTCCTTGATTTCTTCACAAAATCATTGATAAGGATTGCCTTCAATGAGTACATTAAAAAATATATAGATAAAAAAATGGGAGGTTTTACTTATCTATAGTAAGCAAGAAATGCAACATGGATGACCTGAATATGAATGTTCATTATGTCGAAAGACAAGATAGTATCAACAAGATGCATGAATTTACATGATGAATTGATCAAGTTGATACTTTTTATGCTATGATAAATTCTTATATTAGTTATAAGAATTAAATATTTTATGTGAAATTTTAAAAAAAAAATTATAATAATTAAATAAGATAATATGACATAATTTTATATATCCAAACCAAACCTAAAAAATAGAAAAGAAGACTACCTCGTTCAACACATGAGCCCCAAGTTCCAACTCTCGTTACCAAAGATAAAGAATAAGTTCGACCAAAGTTCGTAAAAGCAATAGCTACACAAGATAAAGAATAAGTTTCCCAGCCATTGATTGTTGAATCAAAGGGGCTGCAAAACAATAAATAGTGAAAGAAAATTTGCTTCAAGGCGCGTTACAATGTTGCTTTCCTTAAGACAATATTCGCCCTCACCAATAACGGTATGCACACAGGTTACAAGCGAATTTGCCTCCAAGATACAAGGTAGCCCAGAACAAGTCTATTTGTCTAACTGCGTTATGCACACACGAAATTAGACCCCGAATACCCTTAAATTTTGAAGAAATTAGAAATCTATTCTCTTGAGAACAAATAGATTCTAACAAGTTCTAACAAGATTTGAAGAAGTGAAAAATTTTGGGAGAGAGAGAGAATTTGAAATTGAATTCTGGGATACTCAAATGGCAGGCCAATGGGTCTATTTATAGATGGCCAAAAGTTGCGAATGAAAAGTTATTACTTTTCATTTTTCTGAAAAATGTTCGGAATAGGTATATATATTGTGTCTGCTTCCAAATGACACCAACAGTTGCCTTGCTTTCTCATCAACTGGTTGGTACCAGTTCGAATCACCGCGTGCGTGCTTTGGGAATTTAAATTTGGTTTTCCTATGCGTCACAGCGCCTCGCGCATGGAGCCACTCTTGTTGCGTTGCTACGCTTCGTTCATGCCCGCACGCCCATCGCTTGAGCCCATGCATTGCATTACTTTACGCATGCATGCCTTGGTGCCTCGCCACATGCCTCTTGGAGAGGCTTTTTCATAAATCATTTAAAAACCCCAACTTGACATAGGGGTGACTCGAACTCCATCCCTCTGGGTCAACCAGAGACATAAATACCACTAAGCCATTTGATGTTTATAAAAAGTAATCAAACACAAAATACTATAACCATCCATAAACTTTCCATATCTTCTCTCTTTCCAAAATAATTCACAATTTCCAAAATCAACCTAAGAATATTATTAATAAATATAATATATAATTAATTATTTTGAAAATATTTCCAACAATCTCCCACCATTTTCAAAATACATCTTGGTTAGAATAGGAAAACTTATACATAAATGAAGTTTTTTTTGGACTTGAACCTTCACATAGTGAAAATACATCAAAACTAACCAAAATGGCATAGTAGACATGCTTTGAACTAGTGATTCTATACAATTAGCAGAATATATCTCACATATAAATTTTCTTCTCTTTGGATAATTCATAAAAGCCGACATGTGGATTGGCCTTGTGTCAATATCCTGGTTTCATGAGCGCTCTAGAGACAAAGCCTAATTCACATAAGAGGCGGCACCACCCCCGACACTCATAGGTGGACTTATCAAAAGTGTCATGTAACTAAACTCTTTAACATAACCATGTTATAAGTCTATTAAGAGCTTATTGCTCAACCTCTCCTTTTTATTACAATACCAAGCACTTCAAATCCTGGGATGATTAAATTAGTTTGAAAACTAATTTTAATATCACAGTACTTACAAATCACGAACATATAATGTACTTTGCTCATTGAACTCAAGTCTTGATATGTTCAAGAATTGAGTCAAGTTTCCATTATTGGTGATTTTATTATATAGGCTTTAAACCCATCCCCTTTGATGTCTTCCACATCAAATCCCTTGCAATTCCTTTAGTTAATGGATCTGTCAAATTTTGACAAGATATCAAAAATCAATTGTAATTACTCCATCTGTGAGTAATTGCCTCACATAGCTATATCTTAAACCAAAATTCCTAGACTTGCCATTATATATATGGCTATAGGCCCGCGACAGTGTAGCCTGACTGTCACAATGCAAAGATATTGGTGGCATTGGTTTTGGCCAAATTGAAATCTCTATCAATAAGTTTCTTAGCCACTCTGCCTCTTTACTACAAGAAGCCAATGCTATAAACTCTACTGCCATGATAGAGTCAGTTATGCATGTTTGCTTCTTTGATTCCTGGGAGATTACGCCTCCGCCAAGGGTGAATATCCACCCACTGGTTGATTTGTGATCATCATGCTCAGTTATCCAACTGGCATCAGTGTATCCTTCTACAACCGAAGGAAACCCGCTGTACTCAATACCATAATTTATGATATTTCGCAAATATTTGAAAATTCTCTATACATCTATCCAATGAATATGACTAGGGTTACAAGTGTACCTACTAAGTTTGCCCACTGTAAATGCAATATCATGTCTAGTACATGTCATAGCATACATTAGACTACAAATAACTCTAGTATATTCAAGTTGATCCACTGATCTCCCAGTATTAGGATACAATTTTAAATTTGAATCAAAAGGTGTAGCCATGGGTTTGCAATCAAAGTGATTAAACTTTTTCAATATTTTCTCAAGATAATGTGATTGGGTTAGAACTATACTATTATTATTTCTTATAATTCTAATACCCAAAATCACGTTTGCAATACCAAATCCTTCATATCGAAATTTGATGACAAAAATTTCTTAGTATTCTCAATGCTTATATTATCAGTGCCAAAAATCTACATGTCATCTACATATAAGCATATTATAACACCTTTATTTTCATTGAACTTGCTGTAGACACATTTATCAGATTCATGTATCCTAAAACCATTGTTCACCACAGCTTTATCAAATTTTTCATGTCATTGTTTTGGTGCTTGTTTATGTCCATAAAGTGACTTAACCAATTTACAAACTTTATGTTCTTGGCCAAGCATGACAAACCCCTCGAGTTGTTCCATGTAAATTTCTTCTTCTAATTCACCATTCAAGAAGGCAGTCTTAACATCCATTTGATGGATTTCAAACTTGTAGATGGCTGCTAAGGCAATCAAAGTTCTGATGGTAGCAATCCTAGCAACTGATGCGTAGGTATCAAAATAATCTAACCATGCTTTCTGGATAAAACCCTTTGCTACTAGTCTTGCCTTAAACTTTTCAATTGATCCATCTACTTTCAATTTCTTTTTAAAAATCCATTTGCAACCAATAGGTGTCGAACCAGGGGGTAAATCTACTAATTTCCAAGTATTATTACCCATGATTGAATCCATTTTATCATTAATAGCTTCTTTCCAAAAAGTTACATCTTGAGACTTTATAGCATCTTCATACGTCATAGGATCATTCTCAACATTATGTGTAATCATGATTTGGTTACATGATGAATCTCTTGTACCCTCTACCAAGTACACAAAAAAATCTGGTCCAAATGACTTTTCAGTTTTGATTCATTTACTCCTTCTTGGTTCAAATGGTTCACCAAATTCACCATTATTTTCAAGTGATCTGTCTAATTCCACTATTTTATCATTATAAAGTGGAATTGTACTGAATCTAGTTTCAAAAAATTTAGCATCCCTAGATTCAATCACTGTATTGACGTCAACAGAACTGTTAGGTTCCACAACTAGAAATCTATAGCCAACACTATGATGTGCATAACCTAAGAAAATGCACTCAATGACTTTTTGTCCTAATTTCTTTATCTTAGGTTCAGGTAATCTAACTATGGCTCGACAACCCCGAACTTTAAGATGATTTAAATTTGGTTTTCTTTTCTCCCATAGTTCATATGGAGAAACTTTAGTTTTATTGTGGGGTATTCTATTCAAAATATAGCATGCTGTAAGCATAGCTTTTCCCCAAGAACAATTGTTTAAACCAGAATTAGTAAGCATGGCATTAACCATCTCTACTAAAGTTCTGTTTTTCGTTTCCGTCACTCCATTTTGTTGTGGAGTGTAAGCCATAGTAGTTTCATGAATAATGCCGAAAGATTCACAATAAGCAGGAAAGTGATATTCACCTCCTCTATCGGATCTAAGACATTTTATTTTGACGTCACATTGATTTTCTACTTCATTTTAATATGCATTAAAATTATCCAAAACTTGGACTTTTGAATGCATCAAATAAACATAACAGTATCTAGAGAAATCGTCTATAAAAGTCACAAAATATTTTTTACCTCTTCTAGTAGGCGTGCTATGCATGTCACATACATCACTATGTATTAATTGCAATAAAGATGAAGTTCTTTCTACTGTAGAAAATGGTTTTCTTGTAATTTTTTTTTTTTTTTTGCATGTATATTCTACATTTATCTATCATCATATCTTTGGCATATTTAGGAATTAAATTTAAATTAACCATGTCATCAAGTCTTCTAGCATGAATATGTCCTAAATGACAATGCTATAAAGAATATGAATCAAGCATATAAGCAGAAAATTCACTTTATTATTAATATTGAATTTGAACATGCCTTCACTCAGATATCCCTTCCCCACAAAATTACCCCCTTTGGTCAGAACAAATTTATCTGACTCAAAGACTAATTTAAACCCATACTTATTCAGAAGACTACCAGATACAAGGTTTTTCCTAACTTCTGGTACATAATATACATCCCTGAAAGTAAGCATTTTTCCAGATGTGAACTCCAAATCTATTGTGTCTTTGCCTTTAACTGTAGCAATGGATGAATTTTCCATGTAGATAACACATCCATCTTCTTTCAACTCATACTTTTTAAACAAACTCTTGTCTTTGCAAACATGTCTTGTTGCTCCTGAGTCAATCCACCAAGAGTTGTCTCCTTCGAGAATATTGACCTCAGAAATCATGGCCACAAAATTCTCTTTGGAGTTTGTTGTTTCTTTTTAAGGAAACGACAATCTCTTTTGTAATGGCCCAGCTTTCCACAATGAAAGCAATTTACACACAGTTTCTTCTGATTCTTGCCATGGAAGTGACTTTGTTTTCTTCTAAAGTTATTCTTTCTCTTTCTATTTTAGTATACGGATTGATTGGGTTGTCCAGTTTTGTGAGTCTTCCCTTCCTCTACTATATGCATATTGGAGGTCAAAGAGTCACGCTCTTCCTTACCATCTCTAAGCCTTATTTTCTCTTCTATACGAAGATGTTGGCTTAGATCTTCTAAAGACATTTCCTCATTTCTATGCTTCAGACTTCTTTTGTAGTTTTTTCATGATGGAGCAAGTTTATTGATAATGGATGAAACCGATATAGAATCATCCATATTCAAATTGTGTTGAGTGAATTGATCAAGAATATGCATAATTTCATTGAATTGTTCAACAATAGGCCTAGAGTCTATCATTTTATAACTGAAAAATTTGGTAGCAAGAAATTTCTTACTTGTAGCATCTTCTAAGAGATACTTAGCCTCAAGAGCGTCCCACAGATCTTTGGCGGTTGCTTTGTTCTGGTAAGCGTCAAACAATGTGTTAGACATTGCATTGCAGATGTGACCCTTGCAGATGTAGTCGTCTTGTTCCCATTTGATTCTTACCCGACTTTGAGCAATTGTCTCATCCTCATTTGCGGATGTCCTATGAGTGGTTAGAACATACACCACTTTAAGACTAGTGAGGAGAAAGTGCATATTCTTTTGTCAGCACCGAAAATTGGCTCCATCAAAACCTTCGAGTTTAACAAATAAAAAATATTGTTTAAAAATTGTTGGATCAAAGGGGCTGAAAAAAATAAATAGTGAGAGAAAATTTTCTTCAAGGCGTGTTACAATGTCGCTTTCAGATTTTTCTATTCAACTAAGAAATTAGAAATATGTTCTCTCGAGAACAAACAGATTCTAACAAGTTCTAACAAGATTTGAAGAAGTGAAAATTTTTGAGAGAGAGAGAGAGAGAATTCAAAATTGAATTCTAGGATACTCAAATGGTAGGCCAATGGGTCTATTTATAGATGGCCAAAAGTTGTGAACGAAAAGTTATTACTTTTCATTTTTCTGAAAACTGTTCGGAATAGGTATATATATTGTGTCTACTGCCAAATGACACCAACGGTTGCCTTGTTTCCTCATCAACTGGTTGGTACCAGTTCGAATCACCGCATGCGTGCTTTGGGAATTTAAATTTGGTTTTCCTATGCATCGCAGCGCCTCGCGCATGGAGCCGCTCCTGTTGCGTTGCTATGCTTCGTTCACACCCGCACGCGCATCGCTCTAGCCCATGCATTGCATTTCTTTACGCATGCATGCATTGGTGCCTGGCCACATGCATCTTGGAGAGGCTTCTTCATAAATCATTTAAAAACCCCAACTTGACATAGGGGTGACTCGAACTCCATCATTCTGGGTCAACCAGAGACATAAATACCACCAAGCCATTTGATGTTCTTATGGAAAGTAATCAAACACAAAATACTATAACCATCCATAAACCTTTCATATCTTCTCTCTTTCCAAAATAATTCACAACTTCCAAAATCAACCCAAGAATATTATTAATAAATATAATATATAATTAATTATTTTAAAAATATTTCTAACATTGATGTGACTGGAATGTTGAATACACTGTAGAATGTTGATTTTCCCCACCATTGATGTGACTGGGAAGGATGGTAAGATGTATCAATGTCCCTGACCTTAAATTATTTTCTAAACATGAACAGGATCTATTGATGAGTGGTAGGCCCCATACAAGATTGCTTATAGATAAAGCCCTTAGCTATCATACGCTCTACAAGTAAAAACAATGGGATCATTAGCCATTAAGAAAGTATTTCCCATTCTCATCAACTTTGTCCTATTTGTTCAGTTGGTTTCATCACTAGACACGCCTGCCTTTTTTCTTCTAATTCTTCCAAAGAAGCTACTGCTCTTCTTACATGGAAAAATAGCCTTCAAAACGAATCACAATCCCACTTATCTTCATGGACTCTAGTTTCTTCTTCCATTAGGAATCCATGCAATAATTGGCTTGGTATTTCATGCAACCTTGCTGGAAGCGTCGTCAAAATAAACATTACCAAATCTAACTTACAACATATGCTTCAAGGATTTTCTTTTTTGTCATTTCCAAATCTTGCGTACATTGATCTTTACATGAACGCACTTTTTGGTTCAATTCCCCCCAAATTAGCTACCTATCAAAACTCGAATATCTCGATTTGTCCTTTAATCTGTTTTCAGGCAAAATCCCACCAGAAATTGGCAAGCTAACAAATCTTAGGGTCCTCCACCTTATACAGAATAACTTAAACGGCTCCATTCCTGAAGAAATAGGGTGCCTAAACCTTCTAACTGAACTTGTTCTTCACAACAACCATTTAGAAGGTTCCATCCCTTCTTCTTTAGGCAATTTGAGCAACTTGGTTATTTAGCATCTTTATGGCAATGAACTTTTTGGTTTCGTTCCTCAAGAAATGGGAAACCTCTCCAATTTGGATCAACTTGTCATTAGTCGCAACCACCTGACAGGTCCAATCCCTCCCACTTTCCGGAACGTGAAAAAGCTAACCATCTTGCACATATTTGATAATTCACTTTCCGGCCCCATCCCTTAGGAACTTGGAAATTTGAATTCCCTAAAGAATATAAGTCTTCAACACAATAATCTTTCGGGTTCAATTCCAACATCATTCGGTGATTTGGTAAATCTTACCGTACTTCACCTGAATAATAATATCCTTTCTAGATCCATTCCTACTGAATTAGGAAACTTGACTTCTCTCAAATATCTACAGTTGGATCAAAACCAGTTACGAGGTTCTCTTCCAACTTCTTTTGCTAGCTTGAGCAATTTGATATCTTTCATCCTTCGTGAAAACCAACTTACTGGTCCTATTCCTCAAGGAATTGGAGATCTCATCAACTTGGAAACTCTACAACTGGACACATACCAATTTATTGGTAATTTGCCTCAAAACATTTGCCATGGTGGATCACTCTAGTACTTTGCTACAAGCAACAACCATTTGGATGGCTGAATTCCCAAAAGCTTCAAAAATTGCACAAGCATAGTCAGAGTCCTATTAGGAGGTAACCAAATCATTGGAGATATATCTAAGGACTTTGGTGTCTATCCAAACTTGAAGTTCATAGATCTAAGTCATAATAGATTTTATGGAAGGATCTCAAGTAATTGGGGACAGTGTCAACAACTACTCACCCTACTTCTGGGTCAAAACAATATTACTGGTAGCATACCACACGAGATTGGGAATTGGACCCAACTAGTTGAACTTGATCTTTCTTCAAATCATATAGTTGGGGCGATTCCAAAAGAATTCGGAAGGTTGATTTCTTTAGAGCGATTGAGGATGAATGGCAATCAACTCTCTAGTGCTATTCCTTTTGAATTTGGATCATTGAAAAATCTTGAATATCTTGACCTATCCTCAAACAAGCTGAGTAAGTCAATTCCAAGTAATTTCAAGGACTTCGTGAAATTGATCGACTTGAATTTAAGCCACAACAATTTTAGCGAAGGGATTCCAGCCCACCTCGTAACCTTATTTCATATCTCCAAATTAGATATAAGTTATAACTCTTTAAATGGAGAGATACCAGCAGAGATTAGCAAAATGGAGAGCTTAGAGATCTTGAATCTCTCCCACAATAATCTTTCTGGCTTCATTCCGAAAGCATTCAAACAAATGCCTGGCTTGTGGTATATCGACATATCCTGCAATGAGTTGCAGGGTCCCATTCCCAATAGCAATGCATTTCTAAACGCTCCTGTAGAGGCATTACAAGGGAAAAAGGGATTGTGTGGTAATGTTACGGGACTACAACCTTGCAATGTTTCCATGATAAACAAACATTGCTCAAAAAGGGGACACAAAGTCGTGTTTCTTCTCGTTTTCCCGCTTTTTCTTTTTTTTTTCTTCCCGCTTTTAAGAGCAATTTCTATTCTACTTTCTTTCCTTGGGTTTTTTCTCTTTAAGCAAAGAAGAAAGACAGATCTAGAACCCACACATTGAGGGGGCCAAGTATTTCTTTCAATATTACAATTCAATGGAAGAACATTGTACGATGAAATCATAAAAGTGACCAATGGTTTTGATGCTCTTTACTGCATCGGGAAAGGAGGACAAGGAACCGTCTATAAAGCAGAGCTAACTTCAAGACCTACCGTAACTGTGAAGAAATTCAATCAGCCACTACATGACGTTTGTGAGAATAGATTTCAAAAGGAGTTCTTGAATGAGATGAGGGCATTGACAGACATACGACATCGAAACATTGTGAAACTTTATGGTTTATGTTCCCATGTGCAACATCTCTTTTTGGTTTGTGAATACCTAGAGAAGGGTAGCTTGTCCCTAATCTTGGGCAACGAAGATGCTGCTAAAGTACTCGACTGGAGTAAGAGATTGAATATTGTTAAAGGTGTTGCATATGCCTTGTCTTACATGCACCATGATTGCTCCCCTCCAATTATTCATCGGGACATATCAAGCAGCAACATCTTGCTGGATTCTCAATTTGAGGCTCATGTTTCAGACTTTGGGACTGCTAAGCTTTTGGAGTTAGACTCATCCAATTGGACTTCCCTTGCAGGCACTTATGGATATATTGCACCAAGTAAATTAGTTCATTGTACTATCAAAGAAAAGTATGCATATGCGTTGATTTTTTCCATCTTTCCTTCATTCCTTTTTTTTTTTTTTTTTTTGCAAAGCTTGCTTATACAATGAAGGTAACAGAAAAATGTGATGTGTATAGCTTTGGGGTATTGGCAATCGAAGTCATTAGAGGAAAGCATCTAGGTGATCTCATCTCCACACTATCATTGTCGTTAGCTATGGAGAACATACAGGTAATGTGTTGGACCAACGCCTTCCATTTCCAACAGTTCATGTTGAGAATGAACTTATAATAGTTGTACAGCTTGCCATGAAATGCTTAAATGTCTGTCCACAATCAAGGCCAACGATGGAAATGATTTCTAAAGTGTTTTCGACCAATATTGCACATTCCTAGAGCCATCCAGAAGTGCATTGCCAACTTGAAAGTCGAGAGTTGAAGATTATACACTATCCAGATAATAATTAATGAAAATAAGTGCTAAAATTATTAGAGCATTTCCATCCCATGTATTTGTGTAACTTAGTGTTGTCAATTGTATGAGTGTTAGGGTATCTTTTTTTATCATCTCATTTCCTTCAATTTAATTCCAACTATATCATTCAACCAAAGTGTCTTTTGGGAGTATATGTGGCAAGTTTTTGCAATTGGAATGTTTGTTTGTTCTCAACAAATCTTTTTAATAGAAACCGATGTGATTTGAAACTTTTGGAGTTAGAATACCTTAATTTAAAAAAAAGGGAGCTTGAGACATCAATTTTTACTTTTTATTTTAGAAATACTCTTATATATAATTCTTTTTAGAGCCGCATGATATTTTTTAAATCTTTTATAAAAAAATGCAAAACAAAATAGTAGCTTCTAGCTAACAATAGGAAAGGGTGGGAGGTAATTCCCCGGCCCCATGCAGTTGCCATCCCATATGGAGAGGCAAATCACCGCACATAGGGTGGCCCAAGTGGAGGGGGGATCCTACCCACTAACACTCATAGAGCTACTATTATAAATGTATTGTGTTAGCATCTTCAATGACAAAATTTAGCCTGATTGAAGAATTATTATTTGGTACTCTTCGAATACGGACACGTATTCACATCCAATCATATATATATATTCATGATGTGATAGAATGAGAGTACCACATCATCTTTCTCTCACTTTTTTTTTTAAAAAAAAAAGAAGAAGACGGTACCCTAAGTTTATTAAAAGCCCTCACTTATAACGGAGGAAAATTGTGTTTACAAAAACTCGACACCTGGGAGTTACAATTAATCAAAAAACCCAATCCCAGGCATCAAAAGAACTAATAACCATATAACCACAATACAAACTATCCAACGTGACCACTGCAAAGCAACAAAAAACATAAACAACCTGCAAAACAAAGTTAGTGCACACAAAACAAAAAAACGAAAACCAAAAGACCAGTAAAATAAACAAAGCTAAAAATGTAAATGTGGTAAACCAAGTTTATCAATCCAAATAATACCCTTCAATAGATGTGGCAAATCCCAATCATCCTCATAACAAACTTCTTGCCCATTCTCACCCTGACGGGCAATAAAATATGCACCTTGATTACCCTCACGAAATTGATGTAAAACCAAAACATTAAGCCCCTCAAGATCTTTTTGCAGCTCCTCCAAAAAATTCCATAAATACCAAATAGTACACTTACCACCTCTGAGCCAATACACCACCAACTTGGAATCACTCTCAATAATAATGTTTACACAGTTAAGCTTTTTGCAAAGAGCAATACCTTCTCTAACAGCCCTCAATTCAGCTTCATTATTAGTAGCAATCCCAAAATAAGCAGAAAAAGCCCCGTTAACTCTCCCCAGTTCATTCACACCACCTCCACCACTACTTCCTGGATTACCACGACAACTACCATCACAATTTAATTTAAACCACCCTGCAAGTGGTTTCTGCCAAGCCACTAGTCTATAACGCCTAACTAAAACCTGCTCAACCTAAATGTCAAGGAATGAGAGAAATTTCTCCTCAGCAACGGACAACTTCCCTGCCTTTTTAATGCCCCTACCAATCACTTAAGCCTGAATTTAATGGCAAACCAAAGACACTAAGCATTTTGAGATCGCCTCTCCATTCTAGCCTTACACCTACTTTGCCAAAGTTTCCAAGTAATCAGACATGAAACCATACCCATTAAAATCCCTTTAAGAGACAATTTTTTAGCACAAGCAAACCAAGACAAAACACGAGCCCACCAAGTGGAAGTTTGCATACAAGAAACGCCAAAAGCTACACTAGCAAGTTCCCAAACTTGACTGGCCAGGTCCCCCAAACAGAGCACATGATCTGAAGTTTCACATTGTTTCCTCTTGCAACAGTCGCAACTAAATGCTAAAGAAATCCCTCTATGTTGCACTCTGTCATCAATGGCAAGGCATTTAAATCTAGCTTTCCAAGTACAAATAGATATCTTTTTAGGGATACTGTTATGCCATATCCAATCCATCCACTGAGCTGGCTCACCCTTAACACGAATAATCTCCCAAACACTAGAAGAAGAGAAAATACCATCAGTATTGGGCTTCCAAATAAAAGTATCCACACCCTCCTTTCCAGTCACAATATTGGAAGCAATATACGTTGTCGGATCCTCACCTTCCCAAATATTATTCAGCCAACAATCCCGAATTTTAAGAGTAGGTTTATAGATAGTATCCACCTTATCTAAAAGAGGCCCAAAAGCTAACCAACGATCATACTAGAAAGAAGAATTTCCAACTCGAGCCAACACTCTAGCATTATCACAAACCTCTGGTAAAACAAAAATCATAGACCTCCAAAAATTAGAGCCCGCTGGAATTGCAACATACACATGTTTTCTCTCTAAATACTTAGCACGAAAAAAAGGAAGTCCATAAATTATCCACCAAAAGGAGACGCCAAGCCATTTTCATATGAAAAGCACGTTGGACCTTTTTCAAATCTCTTATGCCCAAACCTCCCTCACCAGTGGGTTTACAAATCTTACTCCAAACTCTCCAATTAGTTCTAGGTGAACCATCAACATTCACCCAAAAGAAATTCGACAATATGGAATTAATTTTCTGAATAATAACCATAGGGACATTCATCACAGCAAGAGTGTGGATCGCCATAGTGGATAACACATGCTGCAATAAAATAAGACGCCCCTTTTGTGAGAGTAAATTGAACTTCCAATCAGCCATTTTTTTCTGAACTTTTTCCACAAAAGGTTCAAGAATTCTAGCTGTCATTCTACCAGAAACCAAAGGCACCCCCAAATAAGTTAAAGGGAACTGGCCAACCTTAAAACCCTTAACTCTCACCAGCCTACGCACTCTAGACAATTAACCAGCTTTGAAGGAAAGAAAGCTGATTTTTCCTTACTCATTAATTGACCAGACCAATTCTCATAAATCCCCAATGTCTTCATAAGGATTTTCACCAATCTCATACTACCATTGACAAAAATCAAAAGATCATCAGCATATAATAAATGAGAAATAAGAGGAGCTCCCACAGGATGATAAAAACCTTTAATACTCCCCCATCAAAATTTTCCTGCAAAAGCCTAGTCGAAACCTCTTCTATTAAAATAAACAAATAAGGAGACAAGGGATCTCCCTAACGCAAACAACAAGAAGGTTTAAAAAAACATTTATAAGTCTCATGCATCATCACCGAAAACCAAGGGAATTGAATACATTCCCTCACCAATCTACAAAAATGATCCAAGAAACTAAAACCATCCAGAACCTTCAAGAGAAAACCCCAATCCACCCTATCATAAGCCTTAGCCATATCGATTTTCACCATAACGTTTCCCCCACTAGTTTTCCTGTGAAGAGAATGAACCATTTCTTGAGCTAGGGTAATATTTTCAATAATGCTCCTCCCAGGCAAAAAAGCTCCTTGTTCCATAGATATCAAGTTAGGCAGAATCCGCATCAACCTTTTAACAATGATCTTAGAAAAAATCTTCTAGGCCACCGAACAAAAACTAATCGAACGAAATTTATCAAAACTAGTAGGGTCTTGCACTTTAGGAATTAAAACAATATGAGAAGAAGAAAAGTACCTGGGCAAATGATCTCCACGAAAGAAGACCGTTGCTGCCTCAACAACGTCAGCTTTAACAAAATCCCAGGATTCAACGAAAAACGCCGAGCTGAAACCATCCGGACCAGGACTGATGTGCTGAGGAATGGAGATGAGAGCTTCTTTGACCTCTTCCTCAGATGGATCCCTACAAAGAGCAATATTCTCTTCTCTCAAAACACTACATCCCAGCAAAGGTGTAAGATCCACTTGCTCCAAGACTGGACTATCAATAAGAAAATCCTCGAAATACTCAGCAGCACCCAAGTGAACCTCTTCCGAACTCCCCAATATACATCCATCAAGTAGTTTCATTTGGGAGATCACACTTTTAGATCTTCTTTGATTAACAATTGCGTGGAAGAACTTGCTATTTTGGTCACCCTCAAGCAACCATTTTTTCTTTGCATTTTGGGCCAATCTAGTTTCCTCTCTACCCTCCAAGACTTCAAGTTCAATTTTGGACACAAGGTAATCAGCTTCCACCTCAAGAGAGTAACCCACTTGAAGCTGATGTTCCAAAGTTTCCACACACTCTTCCAGTTCCCGAATATTTGTATCCACCCAACCGAAGACATACTTACTCCAAGCCCTCAGAGCCAATTTGGTTTTCTTTAATTTTTCAGCTAGCTTCCAAAGACCACTATAAGGAACTAGAGACATCCAAACCTCATTGACAAAGGACAAAAAGTTTTTATGAGAACACCACATATTCTAAAACCTAAAGGGATGAGGACCCTACAATTCCTCCATTCTCGCAAAATAAATCACTATGGGGCAATGGTCCGATGTTTTCCTCTACAATTATTGAAAATAAGTTGAAGGAAACTGGGAAGAAAACTTAGTGTTTATCAAAGCCCTATCCAACCTCACCCAGCTACAGGACTGAACCTCCTACCCATTGCACCAATACATCCTTTGCCCGCTACTAGAAAGCTCAACATTGCCACATTGATCTAAGCACCTATTAAAGTCTTCCATAGAGACCAAGGGCTTGGGGTTCCCTCCTATCTGTTCCTCATCCTGACGAATAACATTAAAATCCTCCACCACTCTCCAAGGGCAATCCTACCTGCATATCCTCCAAATCCCTCCGAAGTTCCCAACGTTCAAGTTGCATATATATAGCATAAACAAAGGATAAAAAGAAAATTCTATTATCCATCACTACATAACTAGATAACATTTGAGATGAACTACATACCTCCTCAAAGGCAAGTGATTCCCTCCAAAACAACCAAAGCTTACCACCATTAGCCTCATTACAACAAAACTTCGGAAAATCCAAATAACTCCCTAGATTATGCATTTTGTCTTCCGGCGGAAAAGGCTTAGAAATTGCAAACGTCGCAACCTTATGTTTCCTAACCAAATTTTGTAGTCGTCTCTTAGAACTCCCTAACCCCCTTATATTCCACACTAATATGGCATCTTTCATAGATTAGTTTTTTTAGGACGGGTGGACACCCACAAAGAATTTCTCACAAAAACATTCAAAGTATTACCCATCATACCTTAGACCTCCCTATCAGACTCATAGGCTTTTTCTTTAGCCAGACCCGATATCCTCTCACGTTCATCTTTGTTCAAGAAATAACCTGCTAGAACATCATGCTTTTCTTTTTCCAAAACTAGAATCACAGAATTGTCATGCATACTGTGTTGAGCCAAACCACTCTCTAAATCTTCATTCACGATCACACACTGTCCCAAAGCTCCAATATCAACAACACCTTTGGACTTCTTTTCTACCTATGGCACAGACAAAATTCCCATATCTTGCTCCCTCTAAATCTCTCTAACACTGGAAACAAATTTGAATTCTCACCCGGCACCACATCACAAAAAATTTCTTCACATACCTCGTCATCAGACAAATCCTACACCCTCTTCAACTACCGCGGCCACCTTTGAACCAACCAACATCATAACCTCTATACTAACACCACCTTCCTGCTCCTTCCCATCAGATTTTTCAGATTGTGTAAGCCCCAACGGTGCATCCTTAAGGCTCTCTGTTTCCAACACCACCCCATCAACGGCTGGCATTTCCTTCCCTAACTCCATAGCATTCATAGCCGAATCTCCGAAAGCTTTCTTAACCTTTGCTTCCCATACTTCTTTAAGAGAATTCTTTTTATCAGCCTACTTCTTTTCCCCTGCACTACACACCACAGACGTGTGGCCTTGCCGATGACAATTGTGGCAATAATAGCCCAGTTTTTCATATCTGGCCTCCTACCATATTTGATTAGTAGGAGAAAACACAATCGAAAATCCCAAAACAGGTTCTTCCTTCAGGTTCACTTCGACAAATATTCTTGCGCCTGATGCTCTCGTGCGATTTATCATGGCATTGTCAATCCCAGGATACCTTCCAACTTGGTTGCAAGAATTTGAAGACAATCTTTTCTGTACCAATGCATTGGAAGACCGAGTAGGAAGATCCACTGAGGGGCCAAGGGTGACTATATTTGTAAATCAAGTTCCTTCGTCCATCTAAAAATATGAAACAGAAACCCCTCCATCAGAGGATGCCGCCATGGGCAACCCCTAGCAACAACGTGAAGAACGAAACACCAATAAAAGGAAACTCAAAAATTGCGTAAGAGAAAAAAATCGCCAAAGCTTATATTTTTTTTATAAGGCTTTTCTTACATTTAGATTGTCTTTTACCTTGTGATTAGTGTAACTTGTGTAGAGAGTACCACATCATCTATATTCTTTGACTACTTAATAATTATTCCTTAGTTAAATTGTAAATTTTTTGGATAAAATTCATGTTCAAATTGAAAGAAATTACAATTATATCAAATTCGCTAGACCTTCACATGATTTTTGAAAGATAGTTGCTAGTCCTTCATGAGAAACATGAATCTAGCCAAAAACTCCACCAATTTTGCTAGATGCTAGGTCAAGTGAAAATTCTTAATTTAAAAGCCCTTAGACCTCTTACTATACTTGGTAGACGCTCATGGGACGTGTAATTTGGAAAATTTTGACTTTTAACAGGTTTCATAAACCTAGTTTTACTCTAATTCTAGCCACCCATCCTGTATAAGCATCCTTGTATAAGCTTTTCTTTGTGAGGCACCATTCCTATATAAGCGTCCTTCTAGCAAAGGGCGAGCAACAACATAGGCGTAGCATGACACAAGATTCACAAGTAAGGCATAAGGCAAATCGGGAAATAGATGAGCAATGTACAAGTTCAAGCTTGTGCTCAGAATACTTTCCTCGCCGTATCATGAGTCCAAGATAGTGCTCAGAGATCATCCTACTTGTCTGAAAGCATAGCTCTGAGCAAAGGTTCAAACATGCTTTATGATTTATCAATTTTCAAATTGTGATCGGAAATTGTTTTCGAGTTTCGTTCAAATATTGAGCAAGTATTCTAAAGGTGTTTCCATCCTAGTGGCAAAAATCTGCCAAGTACCCATACGCACACCAGCACTCGTTTGGAACCCATCTTGCATAAGCGTGGTGTCCTATTATGAGCAATATGCATAGTTAGAAAAGTCACAAACTCTACCCCTTCCCCATGCTTGCCCATTTGCAGAGCCTTTACAACGCATGGGTGACATTCACAAGCAATAGGACTGAACTTCACTCCCCTGAACTTCATGCAGAGCAAACTTCTTCCATCTCTGCCACAGCTTCATTTGTCGTACACGTACCCATCGATGCCCGCTGACCAACACACGCAACCCACGTTGAGCACTATCAGTCCCATGAAGCCCAATCCTCTTTCTAAAAATAGCCTTCCCACTCTTTCTTTTTCACCAAAACTCTAAAACCGCTTTGTAACGACCCTAAAGAAATTTGATAGATGGATTTCTTTCGGTCCTAGATATATTGTGAAATTCCAAAAGGATTTCATAAATCGACAATTGATTTGGTTTAAGTTCGTTAGTGTTGTCAGATCCTGATCCACTATGGTGACAAAATTCTCCTGCTCTTTAATTAAGGCACTTAGAAGTATAATTTTATGAAAAAAATTACACAACTAGAATCGTATGAATATCCAAGATTCTATGAAAAAATAATAAGTTTCTAGTTTTTTGAATGAATAGTAACCCTTTGGGAGAGCGCTACGTGGCAACTGGTTCAAATAGTTGTCAATTTGCCGTAGAGGGTGTCCAAATACACTTAGGATCACTATGAAACCTTTTAGTCGGACATATGACACTATCCTAGCTATCCACTTGGAAACTCTAGGACACATGTCAAGAGCAGAACAAAGTCTGAACAGATGGAGTGTGATTCAAGCTTATCATCATGCTCTCTTATACCAATCACTATTCCATCAAAGCGAAGACTATTTGGTCAACCAAAAGAGAATTTCAACACTAATGAAACCCCAAATCTTTTTAGGCCAACCAAGACCCTAAACCCCTTGAGAAAACCGAAACCCTAAATTGGTTTCCAAATCCTAAAGTGGCCGGTTGCAACTAAGTGATTTTTCACATGGTTAAATTAGTTCCACATGCAACTAATCACTAAGTATACACTCTTACACTCTCTCCCACTCTCTTACATCTTGGTAATTGCATTTGACCAAGAAAAATTACATGGGAACCAAACCCTAACTAAAACTCTTACTAAACCCCAAACTAGATGCATTTTGGTTACTCCCATCGAAACCACTCTTACGAATCCATGTAATGGCTGCCATGCCACATCATTTTCTGCCCCAAATAGTGCCATCTATGGCCACTTACACACTCAAAAGCAGCCTCACCACTCGGCGGCACAATAGTAGATTACCAACTACTCTTTAGCCCCTTTTCCTCCTCTTTTCATAGGTCATGCTTACATCACTTAGTCATTCATTCACCCATTGAAGTCAGCCTTCATCTATACTCCAAGCCCGTTGCATTGCTTCCCACACTTCACCACTTTTCATATATTTTCCAAGAGAGCAAACCCACAGAGAGAGCTTGAGAGACTTCTAGATAGTTTTTGTGTTCTTCATTCCAAGTTTTGCAAGTTATTTTGTATGGCTCTAATATCTTGTAGTTTTTTTATTTTAATAATGAGTCTAGAATACTTGAGTTAGTGTTGATGAATGTTTCTTGAAGTGTTGGTGAATGAAAGTTAGTGTTTTTGGCTGAAAGGTTCAATGTTGACAATTTTGGTGTTTTGTGAATTTTAGTTGATTAGTCAAGCATGCTATCACCTAGGTTTGAATGATGAACATGTTAGAAAATTTATTTATAGATTTTTGGAGCCAAGTGATGTTTATCATAGTTGTCATTAGTTTTAAATTTTTCTGAGCTCATATTTAGATTTCCCCATGTAAATTTTGGTGTGTTTTGGAATCCATTTGCAAAATCCTAATTTTATGGGCAAATTTGTAATTTCCAACAAGTAGAGGATAACTTTTCAAATTTGGCCCTAAGTTTGTGAGTCTTATTTTTATGATGTTTAAGTGTGATATCCTAACCTTGGGAAATATCTCATTTCATTTTAAACATTTTTATGTTTCGCTTAACGTTACACTATACTTCTGTAAGTTACATTCTAACTTAATCTCAATTTTTTTTTTTTTTT
>QEOT01005511.1:12278-37405 GCA_003123785.1 Pterocarya stenoptera
CACTTATTCTGACATTGTCTTGATGCATTTCATAGTAGAAATGAATAGTACTCACTAAGTAAAGTCCCATGAAAGATTCTTTCTTCCTAGACAGAACTTTAAGGTTCCTATGAAAGATTGGAGGGTCACATCGATTCACTTACGAATCAATCTCCTTGACAAAATTTGCTTAGATTGTACATATCCACACAACTTGCAATGTATAGTAATACGTGACAGAATATCTTGTATAACAGATGAATAATTAGTGACAGAATAAATTCTATATAACAGATTAACATGTAATAACTTGGCATAGCACATATGATAACATACATACATATACTGTAGTTCTTTTACTTATCAGCCATATACAGTAAACTGTTAGTAAGTTAAAAGCTAATTTACCTTAGTCTTTGCATTTTTAAGCAAAACTCAAGTGTAATTACGAGGAACTAAAAGTAGTGATTTTTATAAGTTATAACTTAATTACTAACAATTAGAAATATTAAAAAATATCAACTTAGAATAAAATCATCATTTTACCCTCTACATGTGGGAAAATGAAACTTTTACCTCTAACTTAAGGATTTTGTATCCTACTAAAAAAATATCAAAATTCACATATCTAATGTAAATTTTATTCTAAACTCAAATATCAATTCAGATTAAAACCAAACACAACTATTAAAACTCTATAAAGGCCGAAACTTACATAGGATATTTCTCTTAATTTTTGTTTCTAACCTGTTTTGATCAACCTTTTGATCTATGACTTAAAAAGAAGTCATCTTCAAACAAAAATTTCAATGGTTTAAAAAGGTGTCCTAAAATATATCTAGGCTTTAAACTCAAGATCATATGGTTAAAAGTCAACCAAAACATGAATTTAGCCTAGGACGTCATCACTTGGCCTATTTGAATATCTCTTTGCACAAAATTTCATATATTTGAAACGAGCATAAAATATCTTCAAAAAAACATTCCAACATGTATATAAGAGATTTAGGATCCTGAAATAAAAATGTCAAAACCATTGGAATAAGATTAAACCATAAAAGATTTAAACTTTCTCAAAATATAAATTGTTTTTTCTCTTCCAGATTCGAAGTTTCTAAATCTAAAAAAATATTTTACCAAAACTTTTAATCATGCAATAAATCCTTAACCCATAATCATATACACACGTTAACAGTACTCCATAGAAATCTCGGATCAAGATATATCCATTATCTTGGTCAAAAACTCCAAAATATAACACACTCTTTAGTTTATCGCCCATAATGACCTTTCTGGGGTTTAAATTTTTTTTTTACAAATGCACTTATCTCCAAATGGAGTAAATAAAATATCAACGTAAACTATACTAGAAAAGGAACAACTTTCATGAAGGAAAGTTTGTGAAAAAATACTTACAAAAGCTTCGAATCAGGTGTGCAAAATAGTTCAAAAAAATTGCCCAAGAGTGTCTTTTAAGTTTTAACAAAGCAAAGTATAAAAGAGAGATGATTTTCGTTGGAAGGGGGCTGGAGGGCTTGTTATACAAGTTATGGAAGATGGTAAAGCTGAAATTGAAGTTTAGTGTTGGTCTTTTCTACCCAATACAATATACAAAAATTAGCCTGAGATATTTTCTCTAGGTTGAGTGTAGAATTGAAAGAAAGAGGTGACCCTTTAGCTTTTTACTTCANCCAATACAATATACAAAAATTAGCCTGAGATATTTTCTCTAGGTTGAGTGTAGAATTGAAAGAAAGAGGTGACCCTTTAGCTTTTTACTTCAAGAATCTTCTAGGCCCTCTTTTAGAAAAATCTGGTTAGCCAAGTGGGGGTACGAAACTTAGCCAAAAAGCGATGCTAATGTGGCCAAATTCGTGGGCTTTAATGGGCCTTAACAGAATGGGCCTAAATTTTGGGATTTTAAGAGGGTTTGGGTTACTATCAAGTTCAAATCCAATATCTCTTGGCCCAATCAATTTTTCAAGGTTAAAAAGGTTACATAATGATGTTATAACATCAATTTAAAGTATTAATAGCATGTATAAATAATTTAATCAAGCGATTAAATACAGTGCTAGAAACTGATTTATTTAGGTTTTGGAGGTCAAGTTTATGATTTGAATAAAACCGTTTAGAATTTTGATTTCAACCATGCTTTTGCGTTCTCAATTGGATTCCAACCATATATGATTTAACTGGAGTGGAAATTCTCGTTAGTTTGGCACAATTTAATTGGTTGGATGAAATAAGGTTTTTGCTTAGGTGACATGATTTCACACCTTCATTCCTTTAAATCCATCAAACATTTCTCATGGTGTCAAGTGTCTAATACTATTTACTGTGTGGCTAAGATCTTGCCAAGTGTCTTAATGAAACTTCTCTAATCTAATTTAGACATTCCACACTGTGATTTTGAAAAGATTGCACTTGATGCGCTTGCCGAGGTTACTATTCACTCTAGGAAAGTCAATAATAAACTTAGTACTAAAAAATCATAAATATTCATATTTACCTACAGTGAAAATCGTTTCAATCCCGAAGTGTCCCTGAAAATAATTTCATAATTACAAACAGACGTTTCGTCCGAAAATATAAAAATGGACTTATTGTGCCATAAAATCATAATGCATTTTGATACTTCTAACTACCTGAAATAATTAAAAATCTCAATTCTAGCACCATAGTGAGTGATAGTTCTGACTATGCTCATAGACTAAAACCTATGCAATTGGTCTAATCGGAAAAACTTACAGTATTTTCAGGAGATTCCTAAAGCCTATAGAAATTCCACCATTAAATTTCTAGCGGGCTATTACAAGATAGGTCTAAGGGCTTCCTCTTGTTTTCAACCTAAATACTTGATGAATACTAGGTTCTAATTTCTTTTTCTTCTTAATTAAAGGCATTTATCCTAGAATCCCTACACTCATAATGGTACTAAATATGGCCTTTTTCTATATATTTGGTTTTCTTTCATGGTTATCACTATCACGTGGCGAATTAAGTTTAGATGGGAGTATCGTAGTAGAGGCTGCATTAGAATGTCAGGAGATATGATGTTAGCTGGACTCGTTCAACATATATTAATATTGACTGCTCCTATAGGTTTTCCTAGAATAAACTCGTCACTAATGTGACAAGTTCCATGGGTTTGTCGCTTTTCCTCAATGTTGATGCGTAAATTAATTTTTACATTTATTGTTTTTTAATAGTAGGATATCTATTTGTTATATCTCTCAAATATATGCAATTAAATTTTCACATTTTTTTGGTAAAACAACTTTTGCTTGCTTGAGGGTGTTGATTCCTACTCTATGAAAGCAATAGGATTGGTCTAATTACCAAAACTAATTTTCTGTTTTCTATTGCATTTCTTATTTGGTGGTAGGTTGGTTTTTAGCATGTCGGTGGCTAGATTCCATTTAACATGGTCAGGCCCTTCAATGTTTTCTTATTTTCAAATTACATCCATATTAATTGAGCTATGCACGGACGGTTGGGGTAGGTTAATACTAACTTTCAAGTAGCTGTTGGAAATGTATAATATATGCTTTTAGTGATCTATTTTTAACTAACCCGATCTATACTCTTGATATCATCTTGGCGTATGTGTTGCAATGGAGATGATGGATATTAATTTGAGCAAAGACTAAAATCGTTGAGCTCAAACATGCCTTGTAAATCAAAAGAAGCCTAGGGATGAGCAGCATGATATGGATGATGGTAGAAAGGACCACTGAAATGATCTGTTGTTTGGTTTGATATTGGTTTTGTAGGAAGGCCTATTAAAAAAGAAAAAGTCTGCTTGCAACCTGTTGGAGAAACCTCTGCATCACCGGCCCACCTTTTATTAAAAAAAATTTTTTTTTTTCTACTTCTCTCTTGATTTCGTTCAGTTGACTCTTTTTTTTTGTTTGAACGGTCAAATCGTTTGCAAATATGTAAACTGCTTGCAAAACCCACAAGGCATCCAGGTAAAGTTAAAGCATTTAAAAGCTTTATGGTGAATTTAACTGCTTGCAAACCCACAAGTAGACTTTTTCGCCGAGCATAGACGACACCTTAGAACAACTCCATAGACACTTCATCCATTAACAACCTTTTCCTCTACAAGATTGCCACATCCAAGTAATCTCCAATCTGAAAGCTAAGTTCACCCAATGACTTGCTGTCCTCCACCCGTCTGCTGTTTCGATAAGAATGTGTCATCCCCACCGTTCTCAACACAAAACGACCACATTGATCAGGATATACAAAAGCAAAAGACAGTTTAGCATTTCTTCTCCTAGCCTCAGGAGCAACCTCTTTAAAAGGATCATTTAATTCACAGAGTGTTGCATCTTTCTAGGTATAAATTTGAACCTCATCTTTGAGTTCATTGCCTCTCATTGCAAAATCTTCCTCATTATGATGACCTTCAATCTTAGTGAAAACTCAAAGCAACAGAGGGAAATTCTTTTCAAGATCGACGGGTTCGAAGCGAGGGCGAGTAGGGAGTGGTGGTGGAGCCCTAGACTGAAGAGGAGGAGGAGGAGGTGGCTGGAGTGGTCTAGTGGAAGAAGAGGGTCTAGTCTGGGGTGGTTGGGCGGCTGCAGCCATTTTCGCATCTCTGCGTCTCTTGTCCATGACCTTTCAGTTGAGCCGGAGAGTGTTCCTTCTCAGATGGAAATAGGTTTTCAAGAGAGAAGCACTAAATCCATCGACAGACTAAAAAATGAAAGGGGAGAGAAAGAGGGAGGAAGAAAGGAGACAGTGGGACCCAGTTGTGTCAGCCGGTTATGTAAAGGTTGCGCACACCAGTTGTATGTAGCAAAATTGATTAACAAATGCCACTGGTAGTAGTTGGAAAGACATGATGTTTTAGAAGTTATTGGACCAAAAACTTAATTATAGTGATTTGTTTTGGATTGAAGTGTAAGTTAAGATATTGAAGATGAGATTATGTATGATGATTTAGAAGTTATTGGCAGCTTTCATTTTATTTGTTATGGTTTAATGGGGTTGAAGTCTACTGCTTGAGAGGTTGAAGGTGAGATAATGTATGATGAATTGAAGTTATTCACAGCTTTCATTTTATTTGTAGCTTCTTTAATGGGGTTGAATTGTAAGTTAAGATATTGAAGATGAGATTATGTATGATGAATTAGTTGTTTGCGGCAGCTTTCATTTTATTTGTTATGGTTTAATAGGGAAATTGATTTTCTAACCTACTAGTATCCATATTAGATGTTTGCACAAGGAGGTTGTTTTTTTTGCGTGCGCATTTGCCAATAAAGGCGTGCATTTTGGAGGAATATATATATATTGGACCAAAAACATTACAATCATCTATACGAGCCTATAATCCACGTAATGTGCGGACCGTTATTTATGCTGGATTTTATAGATATATATTTAGATATTTGTCTATTGTAATATCTCTGCTTCGTTCACCATCAACACACATTCTTGCTGCACTTTCTATATCATTTATTATTGTTCATTTTCTATGTCGCACAACTATGTTATCACTAAGGGTGTAAATTTAATTCGAAAAATAAAAAAATCGGACTAGACCGGACCGGTTTTATAGGTTTTGAACTGGTCCAGTCTGGAACCGGTTTCTAAAATCCGTAAACTGGCCAGAACCGGTTTTAGAATTTTCTAGACCGGACCGGACCGGACCTGTTGATAAATATATATATATAAACTAATATTTTATATATAAGTTTTATTAAAAATTAAAATTATTTATATATATTAATATATATAAGTTTTATATATATTAATATATATAAGTTTTATATATAATGTATAATTGATAATGTTATTAAAAAATAAAAGTTTAATCTTAAAAATGAAAATTTAATTAATTATAACATAAAATGTTAAATCTTAATTCTTAAATATGAACATTTGTAATTTGTTTGATCATATGTTATTAATATAATTATATATAAGATAATGTTATTATAAAATAGAAGTTTAATCTTAAAATTTTAAAAATGAAAATTTAATTGATCATATATTATATAGCTATACTAATATATAGTTTATAACTAATACATAAGTATAGCTATACTAATAGTCTAATATTAATACTATTATATAGTCTAATAATTTATATAGCTATACTAATATATAAGTTTATAACTACTTAACTAATACTAATAGTTTAATATAGAGTCTAGACTATAGTTATACTTATACTAACATAGTTACACTAAATCACTATAATTAATGCTAATATATAACTATACTAATGGTCTAATATTAATACTAGTATATAGTCTAATATATCATATAGCTATACTAATATATAAGTCTATAACTATTTAACAAATACTAATAGTTTAATATAGAGTCTAGACTATAGTTATACTAATATAGTTACACTAAATCACTATAATTAATACTAATATATAACTATACTAATAGTCTAATATTAATACTATTATATAGTCTAATATATCATATAGCTATACTAATATATAAGTCTATAACTATTTAACAAATACTAATAGTTTAATATAGAGTTTGGACTATAGTTATACTTATACTAATATAGTTACGCTAAATCAGTATAATTAATACTAATATATAACTATACTAATAGGCTAATATTAATACTATTATATAGTCTAATATATTATATAGGCTATAGCTATACTAATATATAAGTCTATAACTATTTAACTAATACTAATAGTTTAATATAGACTATAGTTATACTTATTACTTATACTAATATAGTTATACTAAATCACTATAACTAATACTAATATATAACTATACTAATATTATTAAATGTATTACAAATATATATAAATTATAATTATCAATTTCCCAAACCATCAAAATTTTTTTTAACTATCATTTAAAAAAAATACATTGAAAATAATCAAATATTAATTTCCTATAACTAAACCCAAACGGTGCTGTATCACTATAACTAAACCCTAATATTAGCAACTTACTAACTTCTGCCTCTCACTCTCTCTCGTCTGCTCACTCTCGAGTCTCTGCCTTGTCTCTCACTCTCTCACTCTCTCGTCTCTCACTCTCGAGTTGTCTCTCACTCTACTGTCGCTCACTCTCCCTTCTCTCACTCTCTGTTGAGTCTCCAACATCAACGATTCAACGGTAAGTTTTTTTTTTTTTGAAATTACATACTAGGATTTTTATTTTTGGGTTTTGTTATATTAGGGTTTCTGTAATTGGGTTTTGTGATATTGGGATTTTTGTTATTGGATTTTCAGTTTTGTGATATTAGGGTTTTTGAATCCGAAATTTAGGATTTTTTGTGATTGTGATATGAATCCACATGAATGAAATCCCTTGAACCTACAATCAATTTGAAAACTCACCCAAGAAAGCCAAAATCAAGTCAATGGATGGAGAATCTAGACCCGATGAGAACTAGTTTCAAGAACCTAGATTATATTAAAATCTAGACCCGTTGAAGAACCCGCCTCAAGAACCCAGATTACAAGGAAGAATGCCACAAAGGTTGTGATTTATCTTTGATAAGTTCAAAAGTTCAATCAAGAACAAGAGGAGTAAACTCAACTCACAATTAAAATTTAATATTGTCAAACCTTTCAAATGAGGCTACAAAGAGTATTTAAATAAAAACCTAATTGAAACCCTAGTCCAAAATAAATCCTTGCTTCCAAAAGTACCCTCGGATGAACAGTGCCATTGCTACAGTATCTTTTGTAAACCCTAGTTCTAAAAAATGTAACTTTTCAAATAAGCCCTTGGCCAAAATACAAGGCCTTCCCAAAAATCCTAGTCCATAAGAAATAAGACATATGTGGTCTAAGTATCCTCAAGCCCACTTATTCTAAACTAATAAAATAAATTCTTTAACCAAATTGAAAGCCTTTAATAACAATAGGCCCTATGTCTAATTCTTGTCTTCCACAGCTTGAATCAAGTAGATGAAAATTAGTTTTCCTTCTTTCAAGCCCATCTTGAGTGTTAGGCTCTTGCTAACTTCATCCCAAGTGGATTGCTCCAATCCTTGTATTGCTTCATTGATCTTCTTAGCTCTTGATCTTGTAATTAGCCCATCTGGAACTTGCAAATAATCTTTAAGACTAGATCTACCTTGGTTCCTATCAGATTGTGCATATTATTGTGTTTGTGATATTAGAGTTTTCTGATTGGGTTTGTGAAATTACTTTGAAATTATGATAGATGATATTTGTGATATTAGGATTTTTTGAATTTGAAATTTACTTTAATTGGGTTTTGTGAAATTTTGTTTTCTGATTGAGTTTTTTAAATTACATTGATAGCTATACTTTTGGACTTGTAAATTTGTAATTTAGACTTTTGGAATTTGAACTTATAATTTGTTAGACTTTTAGACTTCTAATTTGGACTTTTGAACTTATTTATTCCAAAGCAGATTTTTTTTTTTATTGCAGATTTTTTTTTTCCAGTTTTTGTAGTAGTTATATTTATAAGCTTGTAACAGATTTTTTTTAGTAAAACAGATTTTTGGAAAGCAGTTTTTAGTAAATCAGATTTTTTTTAGTAAAACAGAATTTTTAGTAAAGTAGTTTTTAGTAAAGCTGAAGTAGATTTTTTTTAATAAAGCATATTTTTTAATAAAAATATAACAGATTATTTTAAAGCAGTTTTTTTTTTTTAATGAAAACATGTCAAATTTACATTTTAAAAAAATCCAAAAATTGGATTGGACCGGACCGAAAATTGGTAAAATCGAAAGTACTAGTTTAGGAGGGTAATCGGTCCGTAATCGGTTTTGAAAAATGCAAAACCGGTCATACCGGTTTGGTCCAAGATTTTGTCCAAAACTGGACCGGTTACACTCCTAGTCATCACTTATACTGTCACTACTTTGTTTACCATCACAACGCATTCTTCCTCCACTTCCTATATCATTTATAATCATTCGTCTTCTACGACGTCCTGGTCTAGCATTTTCCATTTTTAATTTTACTGAAGAATAGAAATAGTCACAAACTTAAAACTATTAATATATTTAAGTTATAAATTAAATAACTTATAACTATTTTATTAGTAGTGGTACAAATCATTTATAATCATTTGTCTTCTACGACGTGCTAGTTTAGCATTTTCCAATTTTAATTTTACTGAAAAATAGAAATAATTACAAACTTAAAACTATTAATCTAAACCAAAAAAATATACACCAATGGTAGATCTCTTTCACATTAGTTTTTTCGATTTCTCATATCCTAAGAAGAATACATATATTGGATATATCTTAAAATTCAAACGTATATCTAAAAAATATAATGTATAAATAGAAGATGTAACAATTAGTTTAACTTTAAATTATTCAACTCACAAATCTATTTCTATTTAATATATGCATTCACACCGCATTTGTTGTCGAAATCACCGACACCCATGTAAGATTATAGTACCCCAGACACAGATTTGGAGAGAAATTGCATATAACACCCATGTTCTACCACACCCAGATCCCCCTTTGTAAAGGGTAACCCAAAAGAAGCCAATAATCCTCAATCAAACTCAAAGACTTCACATACCCTTGTCAAAATGCGACAAAAATTCGTGAAGAGAGGGAAGTTGGTAATTTGTGTGTCGGTGACTGAGTTTTGGGATTTAATAAGAAAAGGTGAGCCTAACGAGGTGTACGCAATTGCTATGCTATGCACTAGTCAATCTGTTTTTCAAGCAAAGAAAAAGAAGCAGCAGAATCAGTGTTTCCACGGCGGAGCTTTTCAATCAAGTCGCCGAGCTCCTTGCGGGCAGACTCTCAGCCGAACATGAACCTGTACCTGGGAGAGTTTGCATAGAGCTAAACTTCTCGAGAAAGTGACGGAAGGTGAGAAGGAAGATGGCGAATTTTTTGATTTACCAGAAGGAAACGGCAGAGAAGGCTCTAGCACCCTTGCCCCTTCACGACACCCTACACATCGGAAAGCAGCACTCCCACACGCAGCAACGCCACACGCGAAACTGATTGAGCTGCATTATTGCATATTTTATACATTTAAAACCAATATATTTATAATTGATTTATTATTTTGTTATTGGTTTTAGATAGAAAAATGGTTAAGATACATAAATCCAAGTTATGATTTAAATTGATTAATAGTATAGTTTATGCTTAATTTTAATACTTGTGATTTAAGTTGCTAATATTTCTTCACATGCACAACACACATTTAATATTTTATTTTTCATTTTTTATATCTATTTTTATTTTTATATTTTTAGTTATTTTCTTTTTCTATTTAGTTATTTTCTTTTTATGTTTATCCAATTTTATTTTTTTGTTTTTATTTTCTTTCTTTGGTTTCACGCTGATTTTGCAGCGCTGCCTATGCTCCTCCAGCCACCCTCTACACTGCCGCACGTCCACGACAACAACCTCCACCTACTACGACAGCCACCCTACAAGCCTGCTACCTCCACGTTGCCATCTGCCTAAGCCACTGCAAACAACACTGTGAACAACCACTTTCACCGCTGCACCTCACCTAAGCTCAGCCACTTCGAACCACCGCATGCAGTGCACCACCAGCCACCAACGTCACTACCCCGCAGCACCACTGCACCTCCACAACTGCACTACGCCTTGGCATGAACTTCCATCATCCTCACTGAAATCAGAGCAGGTGGCCCCCAACAAAGACCCCTGTTTTTGCTCCCCAAAATAGAGCAAATGTTAACTCACAGCAACACCAAGCAACAACCATCACTGCATGCACCACCGTGAGCTCTTCCTGCACTTCACCAAGCACTGCACCTCCAGGCAGCACCTTCACTTCTAGTAGCATGCATGCGTTGCCCCAGCAATCCACGAAGACAGACTCTGCACACGAAGAGGAAATAAAGAAAGAGGAAGGCGCAAGCTGGGAGATAAAAAAAAAAAAACAAATGATGACCACTGATCACGCACGCACGGAAGTCTTGGAAGATGGAGAAAAAGGCAGCAGTTTTTTTTATCATTTGGATTCGGTGGCCTGGAAGCCGAAACTTGTTGCGCATGCTATGGTTTCAGCTGGAGAAAGAAATAAAAGACATGAAGACCACATGCGGAAAGAACGGAAGAAAATAAAAATATGGAAAAGACACGAAGACGCTACAACTCAAGCGAAAAAAGCACTCCCATACGCAGCAACGCCACACGTGAAACCTCTGTTCCTAACTCCCGAAAATATAGCACAAGCCTTCTCCACCTTGAACCGCTACAAGCCACAATCAGTGAGACCTCACCACATCGGGATCCCACAGAAACCGCCTCCAAAGAGTTTCCTGCACCCCCAGTTTGTTGCACGCCTCTCATGGTCTCACTGTGAGTTTCGTCTCTCCTTCCCTCTCAGCCACGATACTTCCCCGCATTTCACCACCCTCACATATTCGTGACACCCTTTCTAGGAAAATAAAAAAAGAAATCAATAGATATACAAGCTTCTTCTGTACAATGTCATGCTAAGGCCCTCTCTGCAAACCCAAAAAATGCAGAACACTTTTACAAACATAGTCATCGTTAACAATAATCATCCAATTAAAAACAAAAAAAGATGAAAACCTTGCATTATGACTTTTAGTTCTTGCGAAATAACTGGACCCAAAATTTCGAAAGCAGAAAAGTATCAAGTGGAAATCAAAGCACCTTGATCGGTAAGGGGCAGCACCGCCGTGAAAGAACTGCCCATATTGGATGCCATGGAAGGAGAAGGAGTAGAAGAGGTAGAAGCGGAAAATGGAAATCCAAAAATGAAGAGAGGACGACAATATGGAATCAGAAGAGCAATCCAATGTTGGTTTTCATTTTATAGTGGAGTATATTTTCTTTTGCACCGCTTGACATTTCGCTTCCACTCTACAATTTTCATTTGTTCACTCGGTGCCTTATTAAATGAAATTGTGATTGTTACTGTACGAATGCCACAGAAGGTAGTTGGAATTGCAGTATTGCACTACTTGACGTTTTCCTTCCACCTTGCATGAGCAGTTGAGAAGATGAAAAAACCAATCTGAATGGCATAGTTTTATCCCCACATTTTTCTTACCAATTATGTCCCAATTTTCATCCCGATCAGTCAAGAATTTTGAATTCAACTACAATACAATTGAATTGAATAATCAAGCAATTAAATAGGCTTTTATTTAGTAATCAGAAGCACTAGTAGTAAATAGGAATTTCGTTACTAATTAGTCACTTATTGGATTATACAACCTTTTGATGAGTAGGTTAATTTAATACATGAATATGTTACACGGTTTGCAGAAACATTGTATACAAAGCCCCTTTGACAGTTGATACACGGTTACCAATAAAAAATATCATTCAAATGCATTTTTATATCATTATATAGCATATATATGCAAAAGTTAGGCGTGAATGTGCCTACATATCTTACAATAATATTAAATTGTAAGGTCCACTACAAAAACTTTTCATACACATGTATTCCCCACAACTACCAAGTGTTCTACAACAAGGCTCTAACAAGGGCATTTTAGACTTGCAAAAACAATTTATACAAATGACCATGCTGCTGTCAAGTGTTGGAATCAGGTACACCAGATCCCAGTGTAACATCATGACCATGCTTTCCTAGATAGAACCAATTGTACTTGCGGGGAGAAGGTTCAAGCTAGGCGAGAATACTTGAGTTATCATAAGCAATGAAAGTCATATCGAGAAAGAGGCCCTCTTACTTGTAATGCTCCAATTGCTAAATATTTCTGCTGCACACCTCTTGCTCCTCCATCAGAAATTATCCCAGGGTGTATATTCTCAAGGTTAACTATTCTGTCAACAACATCAACTTGGTAGGCCTTTTTATGGTTTTGTGGTTTTCCACAACTTCAGATAATACATTTCCAGCAACGTTCAAACTAGTAGGATGTTGTTAAAGTATTGTTGTTAAACTAAAGGTATACTGTTGTTCAACCTCACAACTTCAGTATTAAGAGTTTATATGAGCTTATTGTTAAACCAAATTATGTGCATGTAGTTCTAATAATTCGGTCAAAGAGAGGGAGAGGCCGAGGAATAGCTATTGGACCAGGGAGACAGGTTTTGCCTCCAATAGAACGACACCCACAGCTTGAACTAGCAGCCTGGACTTTGAGAGATGAAGTTGTCGTGGACTCTGATGACTCTACTCAACCTCTAGATGAAGTACCTTCATCGCTTCTGCTTGCTTGTACACCTGCAGAGGTGAATACAATAGTTGAGCGTAAGTATAATCTTTTCCACATCCTATTTCCTATTCATAACACCTTAGGATAGGATTTATACATGGTGGTCTTACTGTTTGTGTTGCTCGGTTAGTACCAAATACTAGTACACATGGTACGGGTGTAGCGAATGGGACAGAGTTTGAGAGGATGCAAAAGTATGGAAAGATACCACTTGAGATAAAAGATGGCAAGATAGGCCCATAATACAACAACAGAATAGTCTACACAACGAGAGTGACGTGGATCGTGAAGCACTATGTAGAAATGAGGCATGTTAGCTGGAGTGTTGTGGACGAAAAGCAGAAATAGGAACTTCTTGAACGTGTTTGAGTATTTTTTTTCATCTTGAATTATTGATATAGATTTTTCAGTACTAGTTGAATAAGTTGTTAAAAATCTAAATATATATATTAGCTTGTAAAACACAATCTGCATGGGTATGTGTGAAAAAATTTATGGGGATTGAATTTTAAACAGTGCACTGAATTTTAAAACACAATATGAATTTTACAAGCTAATCTAAATATATATTAGCTTGTAATACACAATCTGCATGTTGTTAGTGAATGTGACACAATGTTAGCATGTTGATGATTTTTGCTTGCATGAGTTATTTCACATAATCTTAGCAAGAGTAAATCCAATATTTAAGGCTGAGATGTTAACAAAAATGTGTTGCATCATCAGTTTTAGTACATGCATTGGGTTTTTAATACAATCTTAGGAATTAGTCCATGTTTTATAATGGCCCATGGGTTTTTAATACAATGTCATTGATAGGCTGACTTTGTCTTGGATTAGATCAAGAAAAATCATCGATGGACAGCCACAAGTCAACTATCTTGTGCATATAATGCATTTCATTACAAGCTACACAAAAAATACTTGAGTTATGCATCACACGAGGAGGTAGTAGCTAATGGAGGTGCGTTGGTAGAGAAGCCAATTTGGGAGTCGTTATGCAATCGGTGGGCGAGTGATGAATTCAAGGTAAGCATATGTGGCTATTTTTCTTGTAGGATTTACATGTCAAAAGGTAAAATATGTGGCTCTTTAAATAAGAAAAGGAAACTGGTTTTCCATAATATTTCCCACATCCTTAGGATTAATTTAAGTTCCACTAATTGTTGCTGTTGGCAATTGACCTATGGTTGAAAAAAGTAGATAATTTATCTTTTATTACAAAAAATGTCCAGCCAAAACAAAGAAAATAGGCATAAACAAAGGGTCAACCACACAAGCGGAAGGACTTTGTTTGTTGTACTAATGGAAAGAAAGGTATTGAGATTATATTATATAATGTTCTGGATGTTGTGGTTCAATATATTAGATTTTATTTGCCAAACTATGCTAATGTGATTGGTATGCCTATATGTTCATGTACAAAGACAAGAATCTAATTAATTTCTACAAAGATGTGTATTAGTCGAATAAAAATGGGAGATTTATCACACCAACTACAGAAGATAATTATGTGAGTAGATCCTTGTCTATACATAAGTACCTGGTTGATTAATGATATTTTTAACTGTTTAGTGTATGGAAAGTTCACTATCTAGTGTTAGCACATAAGTATGGAACTTAGTGATTAAGCTGTTGGTTGTACGACGGTAATAGTTTCAATTGTTTTGGCCACAAAATCAGATGGTTCAATTGATGAATGCCAAAGAGCCAGAGGCTCGCACAGATGAAGCAACAGCAACCATATTTAGGGAGGTATTGGGACATAGGTCAGAGTATTCTAGAGGGCTGGGCCACTCTATTATGCCCGAATCTACTCAAGTGGTTGGAGTATCCAATAAGGAGTATGAACGGCTTGCCGAGAAAAATGAAGAAAATAGAAAAAATGCAGAGAATTACCAAAATTGGCTTGAAGATATTGAATGTGATTTCATGGCTATGAGGGAGCATATGCAGGATTATGAGCAACGTGTAAACATGAGAATGTTAGAAGTGGAGACGGAATTAGAGTCTCAGAGAGAGACTTAAACTAATGTTCCTTAGCCATTTCTGCATGCCAGCAATTACTAATTTTGTATTTTGACCTACACTTTTGCCGCACTTTTGATTAAATGCTTTTGAAAAGAGATTAATTATATTTTGATCTTGCTAAAGAGGGTCAATGATGGGAGGTAAATTGGTTTCTTGCTCTATATTGACTGCATGCTATTATTTGATGTTGTATGGAAAGGTCATATATGACAGATTCAGTGACTTTTCAATTTTATTACCATTAAAGTGACCCATGATAATTGGGCATTTTTGGTTGTTTGATAGAATGCAAATCTTGTACTCTGTAAATCTATTTGCAATGTTAAAACTGCCATAGAGTTAAATTAACATTACAAATAGATTTAACTAACTATTGACAGTATATAAATTGCTAGATATTGACAGATTTAAAACTGCTGTTGAAAATCTATTTGTAATGTTAAAATTGCAAATGTTACTTAGGGTGGTTGTTGGGAGGTTTAACTAGAACAAAGTATGATTTACCTACTGCATGCTAAAATAAATGACTCCTATATTGACAGTAAGTTGGTGATTAATCCTATGGTTGGTAGCTAAATTGGGTAGCTTTGAATTTCAGTTACACCCTACTACCCTGTGAAGAGGTTTTTAGGTGTACTTAATGCTTTCATTTGCAGACTAGTGTTATTGCAAAGCACAAATATTGTTATAAGGCTCTAGAGATATGGTGAAATATAGATACAACTAATTATGTAAAACCACCAATTTAGTGAACTTACTATTGTTATATATACATGATAGGGTTCTTGTAAAGGCAAGGTAGAAATTTCAAATTTGAGAAGCGATAGCAAGGTGGTACTGCTTGAGAGGTTGTTCATGGCCCTGTGAACAGTAAGGTATCAAAAATAAATATCCATCAAATTCCATCAAAAAAGGCTTATGAAAAATGGCATTCAATCTCAGGTTGTATATTACTGACATGCATGCAGTGTATGAATTGCTTCGACACAATTGAATTTGAACCACATTCATCTCCACTAGGTAATGAAGAAAAATTAGACATTTTTCTGCTGATGGAGCATTCATTTTGTAGAGTGTTTTAGGCTACCCAACACACAATAAGCATATTATTTGTACTTATTTGGCAATTGAAAGTACTGCTAATGAAGATGTGATTTTAATAACTTAAAATCTTAACCATGCCTGAATTTTCTAACCTGAGTTTTATGCCATTGTTGTGTATTGGAACAGTTCATCAATATTTTACCATCTAAGGGCAGTGGTGATTTGGATGTGCTACCCAAGACCCCAAAGAACTTTAAGTTTAAATTTTCCTCTGTAGATGGGGTATTTACATGTATATGTAGAGATAGTAGGACTGCTTGCACGTTGAAATAGCAAGTATGGATGAGAATTTTGAGATCACTGCTAAACTAAGATTATGTTTGGATGTTGAGATAAGATGAGAATTTTTGAAAATTTTATGAATAGTGTTAAGATGAAAGTTTAAAATATTATTTTTTAATATTATGATTGTTTTGGGATTTGAAAAAGTTAAATTAAAATTTGAAAAAGTTGAATTGTTTATTATATTTTATATGGGGATTTGAAAAAGATGTAATGATGAGATAAGATGAGATAGAGATGAGAAATCTCATCCCTCTCCCCAAACATAATCTAAGTTATGGACAAAGTTGAATGAAAGAGTAATCTCTAGCTGAGATATTTGACATACTGCTTTCAGTAAGAATGTAAACGATTAAAGTCTTCAATTGCAAGCTTGTGGTAGAACCTATAATTGCATGGTTGATTAATTTAGATATATATATATATATGCAATCTCCTCTCTATGTCTAATATACACACACTGATATATATAGGCCTACATGTGCCGATATATATCATGTGCAAAACTAGATTCAAGTTTATAAAAGATATATATATATATACATGCAAAACCAGATGATCACCAATTTGATCATGATATATATGTTCTGGTGTGTGAAAATTAACCCTATATATATTGTGCAAAGCCAATGTGAGAAAACAGACTTGATTAGTTCCAGAGTGTCAAACCTTGAACGAACATGTTTATATATGGTGCCAAATAAATTGATTAACTTGTAATAATACATCCAGCCCTAGCTCTGCTTATGATCAATCGCCATGCATGAATACAGTGTCGATTGGGAGGACCATTTCCACAGGTGAAAGAAATTTAATTATAATTAAATTAGGTCCATTTGCCCTTGAGAGTTCAATAATATATGATTGGCTTGCCTCATGAGCTTGTAAAAATGTAGGACCAAATTTGATAAGCATATGCGAGAAAATAAATTTTGGGAAAAAAAGTTTCACCAGAAAATTCATACCTAGCGCCGAATAACCTGGGGTGCAAATTGATCAATATTTGTTGCTGTGGCGACATGGGGGAAAGCTGTAAATTGGCTTCTTGGCATCGAATGCTTATGTAATCTCCGATGAGCATAGTGCTGCAGGTAATTTGTTGGGCAGATTTGGAAGCGTGGCGGTTTGGGAGAACGCTGTAAATAGGCTTCTACGTCGCGTGATGATCCATAAGTCCGACAATAATAGTATTGCTGCTAATTTCTTTGGCGAATCTGAAATCGCCAAGCGTGAACCCTATTCTCGACAAACAGACACTCGTAGGGAGAAACTTGATTTATCGGCGCTTAAATCGACTTGGATGGAAAACTTTTGCGGTAGTTACCGATATTAGCTTTCTCGGCATGAAGATTGATGGGAAGAGCTGAAATGTTTTAGGGGATCCCTTGCAATGAAAAATAAAGCAGATGTCACACTCACTTACTGGCGTTTCCCTATGATGAAAAAACCATGGCTTAAGGATTTTTGCCACGGTTTAGAGATAAATGCAAAATGAATTTGACAACACTTCCATATATTATTTATCGAGGGCTTTAGCCATGAAGAGGCAAATTCTTCGTGGACTGGCTAACACTCCATCTTCAAAGAATCATCAAAATTAAAGCTACAGTTCATGATTGGCTGGCTAGATAATATGTTCATTACAAATTAGCAATAACGGATCAATGACAAGGAAGTAAGCTTGAATGATAACTTAGTCAAGATTGATGAAGGGGTTTACCTAAGACTTGAACAAACCAAAGTGCAAGGGAGAACGTACGTGTCTCCACAAAGATAATAGAATGGATAGCCCAATCATAATATTATTGCTCCCTGTTAAGGAAAATTCCATGTCTACAACACATGCACCATCACAGACATCACAAGTGAGTAAATTAAGCAAGACCCCATACTGCTATGTTACCCGACCATGACACATCACATGTCTGCAGGTTGAACAAAGCCATATATGGGCTACGTCAATCCCCACGTGCATGGTACTCGCACCTCAGTAGCAAATTAACTGATCTCGACTCACCATCTCAGCAATCGATCCTTCTCTTTTTCTGTATTACACTGGAAGCATCACCATGTTCATTTTAGTTTATGTTGATGATTTACTAATAACTGGTTCATCGCAGCAAGCCATTGAGGAACTTATCTCAACTCTTCGAGAAGACTGTCCTATAACTGATCTTGGCAAACTAAAATATTTTTTGGGGGTCGAAGCTACCTACAACTCTGCTAGTTTGCTACTTACACAGCAAAAATACATCATTGATTTTCTCAACAAAACCAACATGATGTTTGCAAACCTGTCAAGTCCCCGATGGCCACAAAAAAAAAAACTTAGTGCTTTTATTGGAAGCTTGTTTGAGGATTTGACACTATACCGTAGTGATGTTGGCTCTTTGCAATACCTCTCTTTCACTAGGCCCAACCTTGCATTTTCTGTGAGCAACGTGTATCAGTTTATGAATGCACTGAGAGTACCCCATTGGCAAGCCGTCAAGCGTATCCTTCGCTACCTCAAACACACATCTCAAATTGGTCTACAATTCTCTCCGTGTTCAACTCCCAACCTTATTGCTTTTTTCGACGCCGAATAGGCTAGCTGCCCAGATGACAAAAGATCAACCAGTGGCTATTGCATTTTTCTTGGTTCCAACTTAATTTCCTGGTCTTCAAAGAAGCAACCTACAATAGCCAGATCATCAACGGAAGCTGAATTCAAAGCCATTGCTAATACCATAGCTGAAGTAATTTGGATGCAACAACTTCGCTGAGACCTTGGTATTACACTCAACTGTGTGCCCCTTCTCTACTATGATAACATTGGTGCAACTTACTTGTCTTCGAATCCTATTTTCCATGCTAGAACTAAGCACATTGAAATTGATTTTCACTTTGTGTGTGATCGGGTTCTTAACAAGTCTTTAACTGTCACCTTCATTTCTGGAAAAGATCAGCTCGCCGACATCTTGACTAAACCCCTCTCAACAGCTCTCTTCACTCAATTATCTTCAAGTCTTCACCGTCAATCCTTACCGCTTGACTTGAGGGGGGATGTTAAGGAAAATTCCACGTCTACAACACATGCACCATCACAAACATCACTGGTGAGTCAATCAAGCAAGACCCCATAAAAAAATTCTCTTCTAGAATCTACCAGCCGGCTGCTAACCCTGTTACGGATTCTACATGCATGAGCTACACTGCACTTTGCTACGTTGCTACTGCTACGTGCTGACTCTACTGCACTACACTCTGTAGCTTGTAACAAACTACCGTTAGAATATTCTTTGTAATAATTTTTCTTAGCAAGCTAATATATAATGGCCTTCGCCTCTGTAAATTCAACAATTAATGAGAAGAGAATGTTTTTCACAACCTTTTTATTCTAACACACCCCATCCCCTATGCATGCACGTACAAGCTACATAAGATCATTTATACATATCCCGAGGAAAATGGTCAAAAGTTCTTAATCACTAGTAAATTATCTTTTATAATATTCATTGTTATTGTTGTGTTGAGCGGTGTTACTATGCCGCCTGAGTAGCACCACTCCATTTGACATCTAGGTCATTTTGATTTTTTTTTTCTTTTCATATTTTTTTAACATATTTAAATATTTTTTAAAAAATAAAAAAAATGCATCAATACATTAAAAATTACCTTCTTAATCATTAAGTAAATAAAAAAATTAAAAGAAATTAAATACACAAGCGGTCAAAATGAGTGGACAAAGTGAGAGGGCATACTAACATTTTCCTTGTTGTGTTATTATATATAAAATATATGAATAAAAAATGTATCATTATAGTATAAAATCTCCGTGCCTTGCTCCATATTTATTTATGGTCACTGCTTTTTCTCATATTTTTTGGAACAAGACAGAGAAAAGAAAGAACCCGGACTTACCCTTTCTATAGCAAAGTATTTATGCCTTCCACCTGCCCAAGGCATTCCATGATGACCAACCAAATCTTTATTAGTTCTTACCATCAAACGATGATGACTACCAATATAAAGAGCAAAGGGCTAAAACATAAGGGAAATGGAGGAATGGACTATGGGGGTAATATCAAATTAAGAGTCTTAATTTGATTTTATCTTGATATGATATGATTATTTTGATATAATTTTCATAATTATAAAATCGAAGTTCATTAGAATACTAGTATATTACTTTGATTATAATTCTTTTTTATTTTATTTGGCTTCTTTACCTATAAATAGGAGTTTATATATGCCTTGTATTCATACATATTTGAGAATTGAAAATAGGGTTTTGCTACACAACCTCCACCACAGTCCACACTCCACATTTTTTAAAATTTTTAATATTAAATTTTTTTTTTTGATTGGAGGGCCTATAATGATAAACAGCCAATTCTCAATAAGCAAGCCCAAATAGAAAAGGAGCCCAGCAAGAAGAGCCCTTGACCAAGCACAAGAAACCGGAGTATCAAGAGCCCAACCAAGTGAAAGATATGCATGTAACTGCTTACGAGAGAGTAGGGATCCCATGCAGGTACGTGACCATTTCAACCACATAGTCCATCCCTAAAACTCGGATCCACACCGAAAGATTTTGCATCAGCTAAACGAAATGACAGAATCCTATATATACCAGGTAATCCTCAATAGCTGGGGGATCTTGATTCTATTTTTCGATTGATTATTTAGATCATTTCGAAACTCTAAACTGACTTAAGCATCGAAGTGTTCCCAGGCCAACAAGGCCGACTCAACTTTGATCATTGCAGGTTGACGGTACAGATTGGAAGTGAGACACGTCATTTACATTGGCGCCGTCTGTGGGATCTGACAGTAATCTTCTTTACGTGGTTCTCACATGCCAATTGTTACCCGTTCTGTGGCAAGCTGAGCAATGGATCCATCTATTGAAGTGCGACTAGCAGCAACCGAGGAAAGATTGAAGCAAGCATTGGAAGCAATAGAGGTTTTGAAGAAGGAGAATGATGACCTACGGCAGAGGAATGCTGAATCTAGACTGGCAGAGAAATATGAAGAGATGGCAAAGAAGATAGGGGGATCTTCTTCGGTTGAGTGCCTGCTCGGTAGAACAGATCTGCCGTATAGCGAACGAATTATGGCCATGCCCCTTTCGTCGAAATTCAAGGTGCCCCAGGTAGACCTGTACGATGGGTTCAAAGATCCAGTAAACCATCTGGAGAATTTCAAAGCCCATATAACACTCCATGGCTTTCCCGGCGAGAAAGCACGTCGGGCTTTTCCATTGACGTTAAAAGGAACAACGAGAGGGTGGTTCAGAACTCTCCGACCATGGTCAATAGACAGTTTCAAAGAATTAGCTAAGCAGTTCTTGACTCAGTTCATGCCCAGCCGCCTATCTGCTAACAATTAAACAGGGAGAAGATGAGGACTTGAAGACCTACCTTACACGCTTTAACAAAAAACGTCTAACGACGGACGACCAAGATGAGAAGATCACCCTCGCCGCCCTACTGGGCGGGATATGGCCCCAGAGTTCTTTTATGGCAGAACTCGCCAGAAGGACTCCATCCACCCTTAGGGATTTAATGGACAAAGCAAATGACTTTGTCAATGCTGAGGATACATTGCAAAGCTTTGGTCAATCTAAGAAAGGCGAGTAGCAAGCCTGAAAGAAGAGGCAGCCAGATCGATAGAAAAATTGGTGCAATTCGGCAAGAGAGACGGTAGGAGAAAAGGGCGGACCACAACCCCAGGCTCATACATAATAACATAAATGTGCGGGGAAGACGAAAAGGAAAGAGAAGAACGTCGCAATATGAGTGGACGTTATTGAAAATATCACCAAACTGAGTCCCACTGGATCGAAAATTGCACGACCATGAAGAAAAGGGTAGCAGAAATGGCCGGAACTGGGGAGTTAGAGCGGATGATTGTTGAACGCTCGAAACCAAGAAGACGATAGGAGACCAGGTGGGAACCTAGAAGGAGTAGAGTCCTGAGCGACAATATAGGACGCCTAGCCGCCAGAATGATGGAAACAGAGCGCCCCCCAAGGGCGAGAGGAACAGGCCACCCATAGGAGAAATCTGGACCATTGCAGGAAGGTTTGCAGGAGGCGGCACGTCCACATCAAACCGAAAGGCATATGCACGAAAGGCTAGATACGAAGAAGTTTTTGTGGCAGACAGAGTCCCTAAGCAACCGAGGTTGGGCGGAAACAGAACGGTGATTTCTTTTGGAGAGGTAGATTGAGAAGGAATACTGTACCCACATGATGATGCGTTGGTAATCACTCTGATGATAGCCAACTACATGACCAGGCGAGTACTAATTGATAATGGAAGCTCAGCTGACATCCTATTCTGGGAAGCGTTTGAAAGGCTTCTCTGGGGACACCATCTTGCCAATCAGCGCCATTACCCTCCCGGTAATAGCCGGATCTAGGACACGGACGGCTACAACCATGACCGACTTCTTAGTGGTAAAAGCACCCACTTCCTACAACGCCATACTTGGGAGGCCAACACTTAATCAACTATAGGCGGTAACTTTCACTTATCACCTTAAGATGAAATTTCCAACCGACAATGGGGTAGGGGAGTCACAAGGCGAACAGGCTCTACTACGGAAATGTTATGTACAGGAGCTCAGGAAAGGTTGAGAGGAGGTGTTTACAGTAAAAGAACGAGATGAAAAACTGACCCCTCCTTTTCCTCCCTCACTGGTGGCAACCCTATTAGAGGAGGTGGAAGTCTGGGACGAGCAGAGCCAGCAGCATGCTGAGGTCAATGAGCCACTAGAACTTGTGGCATTACACCCCGACCGCCCTGGGTCAACAACGCGCGTTGGGACTAATGTGCCACTAGTAGAAAGAGAGGCATTGAAGCAATTGTTGGTCGAATACAGGGATGTCTTTGCCTGGAGTCACGAAGAAATGCCGGGCATAGATAATGAAGTCATTGAACATTGTTTGGGAGTGGACCCCGCACACAAATCTGTACGCCAGAAAAGAAGATTGTTCAGTGGAGAGAAGTACGCTACCATTAAAGAAGAAGTAGAAAAGTTGCTCGTCGCCGGATTCATCAAGGAGTCTCATTACCCGAAATGGTTGTCCAATGTGGTCATGGTGAAAAAAGGAAATGGAAAGTGGAGAATGTGCGTAAATTTTACTGATCTAAACAAAGCATGCCCCAAAGACAGCTTCCCTCTGCCACGCATCGACGTAATCGTGGATGCAACAGCAGGACACCGTATGTTTAGTTTTATGGACGCTTACTCAGGTTATAATCAAATCCGGATGTACCCAGCGGATGAAGAGAAAACCTCATTCATAATAGACCGAGGGTTGTATTGCTACTAGGTTATGCCATTTGGCTTGAAGAATGCAGGGGCAACCTATCGAAGACTGGTGAATCGGATGTTCAAGGAGTAGATTGAGAAGTCCATGGAAGTCCATGTAGACGACCTTTTAGTGAAAAGTAAAGAGTCCACCCAACACCTGGGCGACCTGAGGACTGCGTTCGAAATTCTACAGCGTTACAAGATGAGGCTGAACCCTGGAAGTGTGCTTTCGGGGTAGGGTCGGGGAGGTTCTTGGGTTACATTGTATCTGAAAGAGGAATCGAGGCCTCTATAGAAAAGATAGCTGCCATACTCAACATGAAAGCACCCAAGAACCTGAACGAAACACAGCAGTTAGCGGGCAGGATAGCCGCCCTAGGGAGATTCATCGCTCGATCAACAGACAGGTGCCTCCCTTTCTTCCAGGTACTGTGGAAGGCGTACCCCTGGAACGAAGAATACAATGAGGCGTTTGAAAAGCTAAAGCAGCACTTGGCTAGCCCGCCACTTTTGAAACAACTGCAGAAAGACGACATGCTTCACGCTTACCTAGCGGTTTTCCCAAATGCTGTGTCCGCCATCCTAGTAAAGGAGGAAGGGACAACTCAGCACCCAGTATACTACACTAGTAGGGCCCTCAGGGGGCCGAGGTAAGATACCCAAAAATCAAGTTGCTAGCCTTTGCCTTGGTAACGGCGGCTAGAAAACTTCACCCATATTTCCAAACCCACACTATAAAGGTATTTACGGAGGCCCCACTATCGAAAACATTGAAGAAACTGGACAGTTCGGGAAGATTGATTGGGTGATCAATAGAATTAAGCGAGTTTGACTTAGGGTATGAACCTAGAAAGGCGGTTAAAGGACAAATTCTAGCTGACTTTATAGCAGAATTCTTAGGGTTCCCTCAGGAAGACACGATAGTCCTAGCAGGAAAGCCGTGGTTACTTTACATCGACGGTTCATCCTGCAAGACAGGCGGGGGCTTGGGGATACACCTGGTAGATCCCTATTGTAGGAAGTTGCACCATATGGTAACACTGACTTTTAAAATAACAAACAACGAAACAGAATATGAAGCACTCGTAGCAGGGCTTTTCCTAGCCGCCGAGATAGGAGCAACCGAGGCGGAAGTCAAGTCAGACTCTCAAGTGGTTGTGAATAAAGTATTAGGCTTATATACAACAAAAGGGAAAAAATTGAAGAAGTATCTCGAGCGTGTATGGCAAGCACGAGACCTCATCTCGTATTTTAGTATA